>JAUMHI010000033.1:21765012-21807371 GCA_032359435.1 Enteromius unitaeniatus
TAACACAGCTGCCTGGAAGCTTCAAGTATACCTAGTAAGAGCTTGATTAGCTGCTTCAGGTGTGTTTCATTAGGGTTGGAGCTAAACTCTGCAGGACAGCAAATATGAATCTTGTCTATTGCCAAATCAACAGCAGTGATTCTACCAGTCATGATTGTGGAGCATATTCCTTTCAAGTTACACCTTCAGAGACTACCCCTACCCATCCTGTCCTGCCATATAAAATGTTCCTGCCTGTCTTTTCATGCCTATGGAGGTCACTCTCGCCAGTTGGGTCATGGCCATTAAAGGTGTTCCTGCCTGTGAAGTTGTGGCCATATAAATTGTTCCTGTCTGTCCTGTTACGTCCTCCGAGGTTGTCCCTGCCAGTTGGGTCATGACCATTGGAGATCGCTCATGTCCTCTGATGTTGTCTATCTGTCACTTCTTCTGGGCCATATAAAGTGTTCTTGCCTGTCCTGTCATGCCTACAGAGGTCATTCCCGCCAGTTGGGTCATGGCCATAGACGGTGTTCCTGCCTGTCAATTTATGCCCCTGAAAGACGTCCTTGCCAATGGTCATGGCCATGAAGATTTGTTCCTGTCTTGTCAAGTCCTCTAGGATTGTTCCTGCTAGTCAAGTTGTATCCACCAAAACCATACCAGACCTTGTAGGATGTTCCTGTCACTTTTTTTGTCTTGCCCTTGAAAATTATCTTGCCTGTTTTGCTAAGCCCATAGAGGACATTGTTGCCAGTAAAGTTGCTCCCACTGAGATCAGACCAGACCAGACCAGCTATTCATGGTTTCTAACGAGTCCGTCAGAGTGTGTGTCTTGTGTCGTGTCAGCACATGTTTTTTTTTGTCAGCCATGTGCTTCCCTAGTCCCTCCTTCTTGTTTCCTTGTTATCACACTCTCTTGTTAGCATTGTTGAGTCCTTGTCTAGTAGACTGTTTTCACCTGTTCCTCGCAGTTGCAATTTATATTAACTGAAGAAGACTTTATAGCTTGCATGTGATTATTTGATAAAAAACAATTCATAAAGTCAGAATTGTGAGTTTATATCATGCAGTTTTGAGAAAAAAAGTTAGCATTGCAATATGTAAACTTACAATTACAAGAAAAGTTTATTTTACAATTTTTAAACAATTTTTTCATTACACATGGGTGTCATTTCCTGTGTCAGTAATGACTGATTATGAAAACATTTTTTGTTCATCAATTGCAATCCAGTAATTTAAATTTATTTAAATTGAACATTTTCTTGTGCCACTACAGCATACCTTCTCCTTGCAATGGAAATAGGGCCGGTGTAATCAAACTTAAATTATATGTATCATGAGACAAACTTTGAAATTGCCATAGAGACTCTACTCTACGTTTAACTAACGAAGAGTTTCCTTGTAGGCTTAGGTAAACAGTTTAGAGAAAGAGGTCACAAGTAGACTTTCATAGCTTTGTGGTGGCAGGAAGACAGGGGTCTTGTTTCCCTCTAAGGTGGCCCTTAACGGTATATGATTACAATATAATCACTCACACAGAGCATAATTCAATAGCATTACGCTATAGCTGTGGGACTTTACACAAATAAACAGCAGAGCCCTGACTGAACCCTTTATGTATCAGTTTAAGAACCTCCAGTAGATGTTTTAAACTGCTCAGATTGTCATAATGGTTTATTGCTATACCTTCAGCCATTCCTTGCATGGAATTTTGGGTAATTTCTGTGATTAGTGCACAGTCTGCCCATAAAAGACCCATTAAAGTCAGTTTTGTCTTTATTAAACTTTACTAAAAACTTGATGCTTCGCTGATGCTGTAATTCTTCAAATTGGACTTTTTCCAATTGGACTGTTTTTAAACTAATTAATATATATTTTTAGGTACATTTTTTATGTTTTTGGCTGATGCTTTGCACTTTTAACAGGCTTTCACAGTTAAACTTTTTGTAAGATTTTGCATACTTTTCACTAAAAGTTTAATGATGTTCTTTAATTTTAGTCAATTATAATAGATTTTTGTTAACGCTTTTTATTGATGTTTTATTTGCTTTCTATTGGATATTAGTGATGCTTTTTTATTGTTTTTTTTCCCCATGTAGGACACATTGTGATTCTCATAGGTTTTAGAATCATGCTTTTGTTTTGTTTTTTTGTTGATGTTATATTTTTTGTTGCATTTTGATTATGCTTTTTCAGTACGTTTGCTTAGCTTGTCAATACTAAAGGCTGTTGTAACACAGCAAGCAAGAGTTACATAACTCTTAAGACCCTTAAGACCCTACTTCTGGCTTGTTAGTCACGTTTCCTCAGGGAGACCATCTTGACAAGCAGATGGGTTTGAGACACTTAAGCTCCCAAATAGGGATCAGTTTTGCCTGGTTCTGTCCTCTCATAACTGCTCCAATGTCAGCCTGAAGACATAAACCACCCGATCAGAAGTTCAGAGCCCTCAGGATTAGGTAAAGTGCACCAAAACCACCTGATCTGTCCTTCACAGCTCACAATAGGGAAATTTATTTGTGACCTGCACCATGATTTTAAGTCATTTTGACAGAGCGTTTAATGTTTCAAACCATTTTTTAAAAAAATCCATTGTTATGAAATAGCAATATAAATGGTTATCATCATATTTTTGAACATGCATTAATAAAGACATTGACTATAACAAGTTAAAGTAATGCTTCACCAAAAACTACAAATTTAAAATAATAATAGTTATTTCCAACAGTTTTCTTTCTTCTGTTAAACACAAAAGAAGATATGTTGCTGATAGCCATTGACGTCCACAGTATATTTTTCCATACTGTTTGACTACCAAGTCAATTTCATATATTTTTGAGCGGTAACTTTTCAATTCAAAATTCTTTTGAACGGTAGCTTAAATATGGCAGCTATTCTTTTCCTATGAATTTGTCAATTAGCTGCATCTTTTGTCCAAAGCATCTTACTGTCTGTTAATCCAATCTCCCTCAAGGTTATCCTGTGGTTAAGTATCTTAAAGACTTCTTACGGATCATACCTTGGTGGATTCGAACTTTCAACCTTTGGGGTCCTGAGCTAGACCAAAAATGTACCTGGATGTTTTTATGGGCACTCCTCTCAGACTGTATAGGCCCTTCTTCCCTGAAGAGGAAAGGACATGCTTTGCTTGCAGTTCTCCTCATTCTGCTCCCTGTGTGAGAATCAGATGTGGAGAGGGGAAAAACGGAGGGGGGGATTGTGGGGTTCTGCTGGAATGGGGTCAGTCAGACGTGGCAGAGTGGGTTCGGTGTGACGGCGGACTAGCTAATCTTGTTTACACAAGACTCAGGGCTGTGTGGAGGAGTGGAGGGGCCATACGGAGAGAGAGAGAGAGAGAGGTGTGTGGAACAGATGGGAGTTTCAGGGGAGGAGGGATAGTCTTAGTTTGAGAGGAATGGCCGTGTGTATGTGTGGTTTATGTTTGTCTGTTCCATTGAAAGGAATGGGCTTAAATAGGTCAGTGTGGTTTTACGGTTAAAAAGTCCTATTTAATGACATTTAATGAATGCATTTTGACTGATTAGAGATGTTAGCTACTGGAAAATGACAGGATGTTTAGTTCTAATTTGTTCTAAGCATGTTTTTGGCTGCTTGGTGATTAATGTAATTATTGAGAAGTTAATAGATTTATTGCTGTGAAAACTATAATAAATAATAGAAAAGCTGAATGTTTTAGTGTATGAGTCAAAGATGAAAAAGTGGTAGTTTTTTACATTATATGTGAACTGTTTATTATTATTATTTTCTGAGTAAAAATAATGACTATTTTACATTTTTACCATGATTTAAATAAAAATGTTGTTCGGTGTAACAATAGTTTATTTATAAATTGTAAACGAGAATCATTAAATGATATTGAAAGGATCACAGCGCAGCCCCCAAAAACAAATCTATTATAATATTAAATATTTACCAGTCTTTGCACTAGGTTTTGGGCATTTGTCAGCAAGACGTTTTTTCATAGTTTAAAATATAGTAAAATTTACAATTTTTTCTTTTTCTTTTATTTTTTAAATAAGTACAAGTCAGAATAGCATTATTTCATTTTTGCGCTGAATGAGGATGGAACGTTATTTCACCCATATTTTGACATTTTAATCACTGTAAAAACATTCACTGTCTAACAAACAAAACTTAAAGTTACAGTAAAATATCTTAATTGAAATAAAGAAAAACAATAATTTTACAGATATTTTTGATATTTTAATTTGATTTTACGTCGTTTTTATTATTATTATTATATCCAATTAATATGTTTTCTATGTATATATATCACATAAAAAAAAACCCCAGTGCTTTAACCCATGTATAAAATAAAATACATATTCATAAAAATGTCAAAGTACATAAAATTACTGATAACTTACACTAAAAATAATATGAAAATAAGGTAAAACTTTATTTCGACAGTCCACTTTAGATATTCTACTAACAGTAAGTAACTTAGTAAAGTAATATAGTAATGCAACTATATGTCAACTTGCAGTCATTAGAGTATTAGTAGACTGTCTACTTAATATCTTCTAACACATTATTTTTGGGTCCACAACATACTACATACTGACTGATCAGAAACTTTAGTTAGTAGACATGTAGTTGTGAAATAATGAGAATTAGTTGACATGTAGTTACAAAGTTACTTATAGTTAGTAGAATGTCTAAATGGACTATTGAAATAAAGTGTAACCAAATGAAAGCTAACTGTGTAAATACTGTAAAATAATACTGGTCTGTGTCTAGAACCAGGCTAAAACTAAAACTAAATCTGTACATAAAAGTCAAAATTATGGAAATGTATTTTCAGACTTTTGAATCAAAAATAGATGAGCATGTGTTTCTGTCTTCTGTGTCTCTCTGCCAAAACACAGCCAGCATAAGGTTTGATTTTCGTTTGTTGATGCTTTCTTGATTTTGCGGTCTACATGCTGAGTTTTCATAGCCAACAACTGGATCAGTTCATAATATTCAAATCAACATAACTGTCTTTTTCATAGCGAGCAAAATATCTCGAGTGAGCCAGGGATGCTGTGCCAAGAAACCAAACAGATCAAAGAGTCCATAATTAACAGGTCATATCTGTAATAAACAAGTGTTGTGTTTTTCTTCAGATATGTTTATTGTAATATATACAATATATATAACTGCTAACTATAGCATCTGTGAAAAACAATTCCTTCCACACAAAAGACAGAAAGAAAGAAAGACATATACGTTTCCTCTAATGGAGGGAGGTCGACTGTTTGGGGTCAGGAAAGAGGCGTAAATTACAGCGAGAGAAACCAAAACAGACGTTCAGCCGTTTCTAATGCCGCTGACCTGAGCTTAATCACTAGTGTGTGTGAGCTATGCCGTGTGCGTCTGTTTATCATGGGTGGGAGTGTGAGAGATTGAGTATATGTTCATAGCAGTGAGTGTTTCAGCGTTTCTATGTGAAGGAAGGGTCAGAGAGGTGGAAAGTTAATATCTGTCAGATGTGAAGAGCTGCGCTAAAGGGATGGATGTTTGCGCGGGGGTGTGGAGCATTTGTAAATGATTTGACCTCCAAGGCACTTGAGTCGGTTTAATTCAAACTCCATGAAGTTTTTGTAGGGAAGTACAGTTGACCTCGGGATCAACCCGAGCTGGAAAGTGCAGGTTCGTCCACAAAAACATTTTGTGATATACCAATTTTAATGTCAAAGCAACATTCAATAGCATCTAAAAGATTATTAAATAACTCTTATATTTAATTATTAAGGTTAATGCACATATTAACAATTTACAATGGCAGTAGACATATGTTCTACCTTGCTTCAAGTTTTTCCAAGTCATTTTTGAAGCATACATTTGAGCATTTTTAATTAAATCTCTGTTTAATTAATAATTAGTGTATATTTATAATGTAAATACGGACACATGCAGTATATATTTAGAAAATAGTAACATATTTATTTATATTCTTAATTATTTATATATTTAATGTATAATATATATATACACACACTACCGTTCAAAATTTTTAGAACAGTATTTAATGGTTTGTAAAGATGTTTCTTCTGCTCATCAAGGCTGCATTTATTAGATTAAAAATCCAGAAAAAAACTGTAATATTGTGGAATACTATTTCAATTTAAAATAACTGTTTTCTGTGTGAATCATTTCAAAGAAGAATAAAAATGTACTGATCCCCATCTTTTGAACAGTAGTGTAAAAGTAAACTACTGTAACAGTAGTTCTGAACATCATTATCCATTTTAAATAATTGCTCCTCTTTTTAATATTTTAATGATCAAAGAACACTGCTAATAAGAAATCAGCATATTAGAATGATTTCTGAAAGTTCTGAAAGTGACACTGAAGACTGGAGAAATGATGCTTTTATCAAAGAAATAAATTACATTTGAAAATATATTCTCACAGAAAACAGTTATTTTAAATTGAAATAATATTTCACAATATTACAGTTTTTTTTCTGGATTTGTAATCTAATAAATGCAGCCTTGATGAGCAGAAGAAACATCTTTAAAAACCATGAAATATCTTCTATCTGTTCTAAAACTTTTCAACGGTAGTGTATGTGTGTGTGTTTGCATTTATATATGCATTTATATATGAGTAAAATTGCAAACATAGTATTTTTGTAGCATCTGTTTGCATTGACTGGTCAGACATTGCACAAATGCTGAAACACTGTTCAACAAATGCTGTAGAAATGTATGTTTATTTATTATATATTTTCAATGGTACTTTTGACACCCCTACTTCCGAAATTATATCTGTGTTGATAGTTTGGGACATTTTCGATCATTTAATGCTGATGTTTATTGATGCTAATTGAACATACATGTAGAGTAGTTCTGTAGTGGCTGTAGTTATTAATTCTCCGTTGGAGTCAAAAAGAGCAGATAATAACACTGGGGCATTTTTTTGGTGAGTGATTCAGCAGTTTGCCAGTAAAATCTCCAGGTTTCAGATCAGAGTTTGGGTGGGAAACAATCCCTAGGAGTATGAAAGTGTTAACGTTCAGCTCACAATCACACAGAATGTAGGAGGGAAGAAATGTCAGGAATGAATGGATTAGTCGAAGGTGTTGAATGGAACGGAAGGGTGGAGGGATATTGGGCGAGGTTCGTTCTGTGGGGTAAAAATGCAGCTTAGCAAGTACCTACATCTTGAATTCTGCCGGTGCCGAGTGTGTTCATTGTTTACAGAGGTTATATTACACCTCATGTTTTGATGGCATGCGTGCCTTTGTGGGGAGTCCATTGAAGCGTTGAAGAGAAATACGTTATAGAAACAAAGTAATTGTTCCTGTCAGCCGAGACGTCTCCCCGGTGCCTTCGCATATTTTTACCGATAGTGACGTGTGACATTTAATTTCCTGATGGAGATTGGTGTGTGTGTGTGTGATGACAGAGAAGATATTAGGAAACTCTGCTGTGACCTCACACCCTTAAATTCAGACATACTTACTTTCCAAGTAATAGATTTGTCAGAGCAGACACATGTTTTTCAACACCATGTGACGCTTTATGGGTATTTTAACCAGATGGCGCCTTGCTTATTAACTCACTGTTCACTGAACTACTTGCCATTTATCTGGTATGGGGTATTTGGCAAATACATCTATAAATGTGAGATGTGTTATGCAGAGAGATAAAAAAAGATTGAAGTCAATAAAGCCTGAAAACAAAAACATGTTTAAGTGTCATCATATATGCGACTTTTATTTATACTGTTTTAATATATATATATATATATATATATATATATATTGACAGCATGATATTGATAGAATGATTTAAAGATTATTTTATTTTATATTTTATATAATTTTAATTTACAGTATTATAAGCCCTTACAGTTTATTAAAGGTTTGTACTGTAATATGCTCAGCTGTTAAAGGTGGGATGTTTTCTTCTAAAGGAAGAGTTGCATTTCTCATCTTTGTGATTTTAAAATAATTTAAGGAAACAAACTATGTATGGTTATTTATTAAATATTTTGAACAATTGAAACCAAAGCATACATGGCTTGAAATGAAGATGTCTTAAAAACAAGTTGCAGTTCAGTTGTATTGTAAAAAGCAAGTTTCCTTAAAAAATAAAATAATCAGCATTGGAAACAGTATAAACAAAAATAATTTCTTATGCTTTTATTAAATTATTTAAATTTTACTATCTTACAGGAAACTTTACAGGAATAACGCTCATTCCAAAGCTAATAATAATGAGCTGTGCACAAGTCACAGATTTGAAGGAAGTGAGCTGTATTGCAGTGCATACAAATTGTTACTTTTGGCTGAATTTTGCTGCTTTGATGAAAACTTGCAATGCTGGCTGTTATGTTTTTTCCCACTCTGTTTCGACTAACATACTCTTTCTTTCCCCTGTTTTTCCTCTTCTTTCATCTCTTTTCCGCTGCCCTCAGTTTGGATGTATGGCCTTCAGGACAGTCCAACCAAGTCTGAGGCCTCAGGTAGATATGCTTTATATGTGTGCATGCGCTGTCACTTTTTCTCTGTGGTAATTTTCTACCTTTTACAAGAACAGTTCCTAAAACAGCTCTTACCCAGGGTCCAAAATGAACACTCGTCAAGTGCCAAAAGTGAGTCAAAACTGACTTTGGCATAGACATGAAAAGCCATTAATCACCATTTGGCTGGAAACTCCATTAGGAAATGCAACATAATACACGGCTTTAATTGCGATATAACTGTAAGTCTGATGTAAACACTCCAGAATGTAAATATGACTAATTTAGGACAAGTCCATGCAATATGCTGCAAGATGCAAGTTATCCTAAGATATTTACATATTTAAGGAGGTAAAACTCTTTTTTAACTGCACATTTATTTTTAAAAGGCAAGATCTCATAGGTCCGCAGGTTTACTTGTGGCTTATAAAGTTTATGCTGGAAGACGAAATATTTAGGTATTGTAAGGCCAGCAGCGAAGAGGAAGACATTCAGTGTGAAAACGGGAGGATGTAAAACATGACATGAGAGCTTGTGGTTTCTCCTCTTAGTACTCCCCTGGGAAGTCTTACGGACGACGGCCTGCAAATAAACATTTCAGGAAAGAATGCACTCTGTTTTAGGAAATAAATGCTGACACTCACAGAACTAAAGCCCCTGTGGAGCGTGTTTTCACCATGATTGTCGCACACACCCTATATAATTGGTCAGTTTACTGCAAAATAAAGAAAACACACTGATTATATAACACTTAGCATTTGCTTGCGTTTATTTCTTTCTAAAAACATTTCATAATCCGGCTTAGGAATGGTGGTTTCTAACTTGTCCCAGCTGGTCATTAACTAGTCAAATCAGGTTTTTGTGGCTGGTCAACCATCCATGTTCCAGCTAATGTAACTTGTTAGTCCAAGAATGACTGCAAGCAAATAACCATCGTTGACTAGCTAATTGTCCACTTTAGACCAGCAGGAAACTCCAGCCACCAGATTATGATGGATTTTTCCACAGGGGTAAACTAACAGTAAATGGATGATAATGCAAAGTTTGGAATTAGCACTGTGTTCTTTGTGGTGGCTGTCAAACTGAAGTGAAATATTGGCACAAACAGTGTTAAAGCGGCAAAAATATATTTCACATTTTGCTTCAGCACAGCTGCAAGCATTCAGTTGAGCAGTACTCAATGTTTTCATGTTAGCATGACATGTCGCCGTGAAGTGTGAGGCATCGCTAATTAGTTTGTTCCATGCCGATGGTGATAGTGACAAGATACCATCGATAGATCTACTGCTTTCTCACTTCTCGCATGCAGCACTGAGCGTCTGCACTCAAAGGATTCTCCAGTAATCCTCATTTAAAAGCTCAAAGTGTTACAACAAATTGCTCTAGCAACACATGACAGCTTGACGTTGACTGAACACCTAAATTTATGTTAGATTTGCTACGAAAAGTCATGATGGTTAAGTAATATTAATGAATTACATTATGAATGAGCAAATTTTATGGTACATTAAACATCAAATGCCCTCCCTCTTTAAAAAACAGCATGTTTTTGAAGCTGTTCATGAGCTGGTCATGTGCTGGTCCTAAGCTGATCTAGCCAGCTTTAGATAAGCAGAAGGATCAGCATAAACCAGCAAAAGACCTGCTTAAACTAGCAAAGGATCAGCTTAAACCAGTAATGGACCAGCATAAACCAGCAAATGATCCACTTAAACCAGCAACGGACCAGCGTATACTATCAAAGGACCATCTTAAACTAGCAAAAGACCATCTTAAACCAGCAAAAGACCCGCTTAAATAAGCAAAGGATCAGCTTAAACCAGCAATGGACCAGCATAAACCAGCTCAAACCAGCATCCCACCTTCAAAACATACCTAACCAGCATATGCATTTTTTTCAACAGGGAATATCATAGTATATTTTTATACTATGATTTGTGTCCAAAAAAGACATGCTAACACCATAGTGTTTATGTGTGCTTGCGTGAGGTTCAGCAAATGTAAAAAATATGATACATTTCATGTTTCTGTAAGAACATTTCAAACATTTCCGATTTAAAACCTCTAGTTTCCAGAAGACCACACCATGAGAAAAACAGAGAGAAAGCAACCACATAGTGTTTGAAGTTCAAGCACATATAACAAAATTACAAAAATAGTTCACAGAAGTACAAAAAGTTTTAGCAACTTTATACAGAAAGTCTTGGAATGCATAAGCCAAAAACGTTTGATGTGTTAGTTTAAAAACAACATTAAACAGTGTGTTCAGTCTATTTTTATTGCCGTAATGTGATATATTTCTGAGCTCAAAAGGATATTCAATGAAAAATACACTACAAAAACTGAAAAGTATGGAGTCAGTTAGATTTCTGTCATTTATTTGAAAGAAGTCTCTTAGGCACTGACAGACAGACAAACAGCAACAAACATTTGTCTGGTTATATCGAATCAGTGATTTTTTTTTTCTTGCCTGTCTGAAAAGCAATGTTCTGTAATCCAGTGACTGTTGTCATTGGTCTGCATCCATCGGTGCAGTTTAAATTTGACTTTTATTTCCACCAAATATGCATTCATTTAATCAAAACAGAGTAAAAAAAAATATAGTAATTTATATATATATATATATAATTATAATTATTATTTTTTGAAATATACTTTTTACATTGATTTTTTATTTTTATATTTAAAAATGCGATTTATTCCTGTGATGGCAAGGCTAAATATTCAGCAGCAATCTTCAGTGTCACATGATCTTTCATAATTCTATTATGCTGATTTGTTGCTCAAGAAAGATTCCAATGTTGAAGATAGTTGCTTAATACTATTTTGGTTTATTGTTAATCCTGCTGTAGTAAGAATGTTCAAAATTGACTTTTTTGCAACAGTGTACACATGCAAACATCAACTTTATTCACTTTTTGATCAATTTAATGTATGTGGGAGTAATTTATATGTTAGAATTATGGAAATTCTGCCATAAGTTTTAGAAAATAGTCAGACAGGTTTAGGACAACATAATGTAAGGCTGAGTAAATAATTACAGAATTGTCTTTTTTGGCTGAATAATGAAGAGGAACAAGTTAAAGAGATTGTGAGAGGAAACACAAAGAGAAAGAGAGAAGGATACAGAAAGAGAGCATGGCTTAACCCCAGCTGAAATGCTTTCTTTTTGCATTTCACATAAACACAGCTTCTCTCTCTTTACCCGGCCCACTCATATGTTTCTATTTAAGGCTTGGAGAGCAGTCTACCCTGATTGGTGTCTTTTTTTTCTCCCCATTTCAGCCAGATGGAAGGAGGGACAGAGAGAGAGAGAGAGAGAGAGAGAGAGAGAGAGAGAGAATGAGGGAGGGAGGGAGGGAGGCCTGTTCTTGCTCGTCTGTTGAAGAAAAACTTTCTATCCCTCCACTCGCGAGTCACGTCCCCTACTGTAAACAGCTCTCTCCCAGCCTCTTTCCCCTTCCTTACATTCCTCCCTGTTTCCTCCCAAAAAACTGTATTATGGAGACCCGGCCTCACCAAGACCCTATCGAGCTCTCGAGTACCTGAAGGAAGTCTACCTCGCCTTGCTTTTTCGTAATCGTCCTTTCCCCCCATTCAAATGCGTGTCCAGCGAGGGCGAAGGTTCGTCTAAATGGCCCGTCATTGCGGAGCATGCACAGTCAGCAGGAGTTTGATTTGCGCTAGGCTGCGGAGTGCGGATGGCAGTGTACAGGGGTCAAGCCGGAGGTCGCTGGCAGGGCAGGGTTGGCGGGGGAAGTGCAGGGATGGCGGGACGGTGGCTGACAGCCTGTTTCTTCCCTTCGCCGGCAGGACTGGACAGCAGTGAGCCTATGGTGCTGGAGCAGTATGTGGTGGTGGCCAACTACGAGCGGCAGGAGAACTCCGAGATAAGCCTGAAGGCTGGAGAGACGGTGGACGTAATCGAGAAGAGCGAAAGCGGTAAGTCCCTCACACACACTGCAGCTAATTGGCTTACCACGTGGTTTTTATTGGCGAAAGTTTGTGTGTATACAAACATGTCAAGTTGCATCCACACAAGATGCAAAATATCAAGCAGGTCTGTTTTTAGCTTGCTCGTCTTTTCTGATAGATTCTTCCTCTTTGATGTATAACCCCTCCTTCGGTCTTTGTCCTTAAGATCCCCTGGTTTCCTCTTCTGACATCCCCCTCTCCCTGTAAATCTACTGTCTCGTTCTTGGCTCCACCTGGAGGTATCATATGGCTAGTTTTCTTGGCGGTTAGTTGGCTTGAACCCCCTCTAGATCTCTGGGATGAAGGCCAGATTGATCTGGAATGTCCATGAGATAGGCATGAGACGTTTGTGGGTTGAAATGTGTGCTAATGGAGCAGAGGTCACACAGTTAAACTTCATGTAGAATGTAGAGATTGACAATAACAATAGAAAGTGTAGAAAGAAAGCCTTGAGTGCTGTTTTTATCCCGCTGGTTTCTGTTTTCCCAGATTAATGTCCTTGCTAATGCTGTAAATGTTTAAACTTAGTGCAAACTGTTCATGCTAGCGTATCTCGTAGCCTTTACAGTAGAGGTTAAACATTGACTCCAATGTTATGAATTATGTCTGTAGACATGGTTGCCAGACATTTGAACATAGCCATAGAGAGCTAGCAATGATAAAAACCAGGCTCTTAATAACTAGCCTCTTACTGTTGTGAATAATCATTTGATCTTTTCCTATAAATTATACGGAAGAGGGTGGGGAGGATTAGGAGGAGTTGTCGGGAGTTATCAAGATGAGCAAAGATCCAGTAAACCCATTTGAACTTAATAACATTATTGAGTAAGCTCAATTTTGAGAGGGCTTGACCTTCTGATTTCAAACATAATGCTTTGTCAGAACTAGTCTAGACGTCTCATGGGTGTTCTCTTATTTTGAAGTTTTTTTGCTGCCTGACCTCGGGCGTTCTCATGCTGCAAATTCAGAAAAGTGTTTTATTTTTATTTTGCTTTTCTATTGGTTGAATAGAGCTAAAGTACATTATGACCATCATAAAGTAATCATGCCAACAGTTGAAAAAAAAAAAGAAAACGTGATCAATGCTATAATCTACACCAAGGCGCTAAAATGTTTTAAATACAGTATTCTTTAAGGTTGGTTGGATTTTGAATGATTTCTTGATTATTCATTAGCAGTGGGGTAACAAGTAAATTTACAATGAAATATTTGAGATTTTTTGAATATGTAAAGCAAGTTACTTTGTTTTTCCATTTATTCAATGGCACTTGGGATTGAGGCTAAGGCACTTCCTTTAGTCAGAGGCTTATTAATTTGACTTTTGTTGTGAAAGAGCCTTTAGAAATATAAACATATTAATCTAACACATAAGAAAGCCCAGCCCAGGTGACAAAAAGTAACACTAAAGTAACATAATGCATTACTTCCCATAAAAAGTAAGTAACTGCAATTACTTTAGTTACCTTTTTTAGGGAGTGAAGCAATGCATTATTAAACTAAAAACAACTTTCCCAACACTGTTCATCAGCACTTTCAGAAGTGAAAGTGATTCCACTAGTATTTTTTAAAAAGCCTTGTAGTTATCATTAAATTATCTTTCTTTTTACTAAGCACTAGTTTATTCTTTTTAAGCAGAGTACTGATTTTCAGACACAATGAATTATACAAGTTGATTCTCAATACTGGACCAAAAAAAGATTCAGAGACATCCTAAGATTCTTGCTCAGAATGTGGTTGTCCTTGAATAAAAAAACACTTGGCTTCCTCTGCCCTAGTTAAACTCCAGCTGTTTTACAGTGCAGGCAAAAGCGTGACAACTTCACTTGGGTTGGGAAACGATGAACCACGCAGGGCTTCAGGATTAATGAGCTTGAGAAACAGAAGCAGAAAGTGTGTGGATGAAAGAAAAGAGTTGAATCTAAGCACATAATCATTTAAAAGGAGAAGCTAAAACATGAAGAAAGTTAGTCATACATGTTTGAGCTGTTTTGAAAGTGAACAAATGATGACTGAATTGTGATTCTTGGGTGGATTTTTCCTTTAAATCCGACTAAAGTAGCCCAGGCCGGATTCCTGGATTGAACTGTCTGTCCTCCTTTGACTCCTGAATTCCTCAAATGTTCAAAGCACTTATTGAAATTGAAGACGAGCTGCATATTCATCCTCCAAAAATCGATATTTTTGTACTACAGTATTAAATTACTACTCTGGTGTATCTGTCAGAAGGAGCATATTTATTACCCTTGGATATCATTCAAACCAACTTTTTAATGTGGCTGAAATTGCGTTTATAAGAAGCGATTGGCAGAAGTCAGCTGCTCTGGCTTCTCTCTAGGTCATGGAGAGGGAACGATGGAAAAATCCCCCTTGTCCTTAGTTCCATAATAGGCTAATGGATCCTGCAGGGCCTCAGAATCTAACAGAGCGGTTACAGTGTCACGCATCTTAAACCAACACCAGCAGAATGCATTCAGAAGTTTTCGTTGTATGTCTATAATATAGATAAAAGTCAAAGTAATCAAGGTCAGCATGCTGTTTTTCTCATTATTCTATGCTATTCTTTCCAAAACAAGAATGCCTTTAAACAAATTCTCAATAAATCTGATTGGGAGCAGAGCTGTTTGTGGAATATAGGTTGTATTGTGTGCCAATGGCATTTACTACCAATAATTTTAAACATAACATGCCATATTTTTGATATGGCAAGTTACATTTTGGTGTGTTTTTCACACAAAGCTAATGCATGGTTTTAGAAGACATTTTAATGATTCTTTTTTGAAGCTACTGTTAATAGTTGTCATAAAAAAAAAAATCAAGACATTGGTCCCATCTCAAATTTTTACTCCTGCAAAAATAAGATCAGGCAAGTATGATCAGAACATTGAACAGGCCTCAGAACATTGTAATGTACAATCGTTGGTTAATACAGCCTTGCATTGAAATAGTATTCTCTTTGAATTGCAAAAATATCTGATATTTTCTTTAGTTATGATGTTAGTTGTTTTTGATAGAAGTTTAGAAAGTTCCAATAGTTCTGATATGGTCACTAAATTATTATTTATGAGGTATTTTAAAAACGTTTAAGGATGCATTTAATTGAAAGCGACAATAAAATAATTAATAATTTTACAGAAGTTCAGTTTTCAAGATCTTTCTTATCATAAAAGAATCAGTTAAAAAATATCATAGTTTCCTCAGAAATACTAAGCTGCACCACTGTTTTCTAAACTGATAATAATAAATGTTTTTCAAGTCTTTTAAAGCATATTGAGTGATTTTTGAAGGAACCATGTGACTAGGATAACGCATGCTGAAAATTCAGATTTACCATTAAATATCAATAAATTACATTTTTAAATATATACAATTTAAATACATTTGTAATAATACTGTTTTATTTTACTTCTGATCCAATAAATGTAACCTTGGATAAACATACTAACCTCAAACATTTGTAAATTCTTTAATTTAGTAAGTTGTTAGTGATTGTTCTTAAGAAACATTTCTTGTTCCAGTGAGAGTGTTTACTATTTTTTTTTTTTTTTAGCTCTTTTGGTTTTTCCCAAGGCTGCTGTGCTTCCCGAACAATGCTCTACTATGAAAATCGCTCTGTGCCATCAATATTTCGAAGTTCCCTCCCATCCTCTCACCTCTCTCTCCCCTGGGTCCATTCATTCAGCCGGTAACCCCCTCTTACTGAAACAGAATCAATAGAGAGCTGCTCACGCTCTCGGGTAGACTAGTTTGTCTTGGCCTCAATCCCATTGGAGATCCGGTCCGTGGAGAGCCACGCTGAAAGTGGACCAAAGGGTTCAAACTTGAATGTAGCTCTGAAGGTGTCTGAAAGGAGCTTTATAAACCTCTCAGGGCTCTCTATTGTTTAACAATGAAGGTCATTAAGATAATAGTCTTAATAGTAAGAACGCCACAGCGCTGTAATAGCTTTAAACGTTTTGAAGATTGACTAATCAATATTAATTTATTTTTTGATAGTTTGGCAAGTAAAATAGATCAGTATCCAATCTTTCAACCTTAAAAGGATAGTAAAGATAGTCACTCACTTACCCTGTAACATGTATTCTTCTCGTCTTCTGCATAACACAATATGAGTTTTTAAAGATGCTTTTCCATATAATGAAAGACAGTGGGGTCCAAAACTACTGTATTTTTCCTGTTTACATAAACAAAACACAAAATTCTGTTATAATTTCCTCATCCAGATCAAATCTGTATGCACTCATATTCAAATATCGTGCTTCTGTTTTTCCTTTCATGCGTGTGTTTTTGATTGATGTTGTTTGTTGCTCAAGATCTCCATCGTTCTCCCACTGATCACTTTTCTGAACCGTACTTGCCAGTTTCCTCAAAAACATCACTCTCTGTTCTATGAACTGGTCCAGGAAAACAAGTCTAGAAAAGAAATAACATGTTTATGCCAATCTAAGACCAGCTGTTCCTGAACAAATCTCAACCACTGGAGCTCTTGAAATAAAAACCACAACAGCGATCTCAGATCAGGGTGCAGGAGCGACTCACATCATCAGCCTTTGAAGTTCAGACTAAAGAGAGCCCCCCTCCGTCTCCTCGGCTTTGTCAGATTACACAAAACCCATTTTGGTCCTAAGCCTAAAACCTGATACTACTTTTCAGGAAGGAACTTGAGTGTGACCGAATGTAGGCCAGACTCTCTGTTGGCTTGGATTTGAGAAAACGTCAGCTGAAATATCCTTCCAGTGATTTCAACCTGAGCCCTGTTAGAGGAATTAGACATATGACTTTATATTGCAGGCAGTTATATTGATAGATAATATTGTGGTAAAATTGAATCAAACTGTGATTCTTTTTGGCCTTTTCAATTTGTGTGTCAAATAAAGCATTTAGTTATTAGTGAAAGATAAATGCTCTGCTCTAAAACCTATTTTTCCTCTTGCTGTCTACTTCTGTTCCTAATCATAATGGGAGTGATTCCAACAGTACTGCTCAAAAACAAAAACCTAATATATATATATATATATCATGATGAAAGTTATGCAATGGCAAAAAAAATAAATAAATTACAGGTTTAAATAAAACAACATTACAGGTGTCTTTGCTGTTTTGGTCAATTTAATTTGTTCTTATAGAATATAAATAATATTTCTTCAAAAATGATATCATAAAGTAGTTGTACAGTTAATCATTTTGTAAAGTAAATAATATAAAAACAACAAAATATTTTAGGGTCCAGTGTTTGGCCTGATGTAGTTCAAAGTGAACAAATGATTTCTTCTCTCTCTCTTCTGTCGAGAATGATTGCAGGCCAGAGTGTGAACTTAATAAAAGCAATGTGCTCCATTTGGATCTTTTCCCTTTTCACTTCTGGAACTATTTTAAGCATTCTGCTCATTCTCTCTCTATAACTCGTATACAAAAACATTCACTTATATGCGTAATACAGCACTGCAGTAATGTTTTTGCGCATTTTCTTGTTCATGTTTTAATTTTTGTTTGCTACTTCAGCTCCAAAACAAGAAAGCGAAAGGCTTGTGTATTTTTGCATGTCTGGTGTTTTTTCTGCTTCTTGCTGGTGTGGATGAAGTGAATGCGTGGTGAAAATTTCAGCTTTGAAGTTCAGGCCAAACATCTGTTCATTCTCTTTTTCGTTCAGCTGCTCTCACTTCTTGCCTTTACCTTTAATCTCATTCATTTCAGTTTCACATATCTTCATATTGTGTAATGCATAATGTATTTTTGGATCATCAGAGCTGAACAGCCAAATTATATCTCACCTAAACTTAAATCAATCAAATTCAACAGGAAATGGCCAAAATTTAAAGCTAAGGCGGGACGAAACGTCTGTTGGTGGTTATGGCCCTGTGTGGGAATAATGACATCATAACCAAACCTTCATTTTCAGGCCTTTAGTGTATTACAGTATATGCATATGCTGTCTTTTTGAATTGAAGAGTTATTGTGGTAGAGCAAACATGTCTGCACAAACTAAAACATATTCTAACATCAAATCTTATCTAACAGTGTGCATAAACAAAAGCTCGCATGACCCACTACCATGTGTATCAGAACAAAGTTCATGGCACACACATGCATCTTTCAGAAGAAACACTTTTCTCAGAAGCAGATACACAGTCTAAGATTTATTACTCTGTTTTGCACCAGCACCATCTTTCTCAGGAAGGTCTAGATCTTTGAAGAGCGAGCCCACCTGTTTCTCAGCAGAACGGCTTCTGTTGTCTGTTTTTGTGTGAGATGATCGTAACGTCATGAATCACGGAGGAATTCAGAGGAGTACATATTTTCAGCATCAAAGAAGCATTCCTGCTGTCTGTCTTGTGCGCTGTGTGTCTTTTGTTTTGGTGAAAGAATTTGTTTCTGCTCTGTTAAGCAAGAGTTTAGCTTTGAAAATTGGCAGACGTAACACACAGTGTCAATCTGAGCTCCCAGTTGAACTTCCAGAGTTCTTCTTATTTCTTAATTGGTGGTCCAGTTTTTTATGTCATCTTAGATGTATACAGACACCTAATGGTGTGGATGCTACATCAAGTTAGATATAAGACTAGAGTCTTCATCTTATAGTATGTAAGTAGGTGTGTAAAAATCATTTTAAACTAATTTCTTAAAAGTACTATTCATTCATATTTTTTTTTGTTTTTTTTTAGTTAAGTTAAAGGTTGTACCGAAGGCTGATGAAACCCACCTATAGCATGTACTTAAACAGATAAACAAATACAAACAGAATCTAATGAAAAGCATCTTTGTGATGGCTAAACTGCTTGCAACCCTTGCAATTTAGCATTTTGTTTGAATTGACTCTCTGTGCTTGCTGTAGACGGTTCCTGGTGTGCCCAAACAGTGAGACAGTATCTGATTCAAAGAGAGCCAGTCAGGCAGGGTGGCCAAAACCTGCTCTTAGCTCACTCACAAACGCATTAGTAAATTTATACTACTTGTGTGTGTGTGTGTGTATTTGTGAGAGATTTGCTGTATCAGGGTGGTATAGATGTCAGCGTGGTCTATTTGGCTCAAATTAATCTTAGGATTTCTGTATGTAAGCACTGTTCTGATCTGTTGGCACACTGACTTAGATCTAGCACTAGTTTTCTGATCTGCTGTTTTTCATCCCTCTGTATGACTATTGGCATCAGCTTTCAGTTTTAAAAATGAGAGTGAGTGTTTTTTGGGGTTTAAAATGTATGTAAAGTCCAAATGTTTGGGTATTTAAAATGTTTTCCTTTTTTTTTTTTTTTTTTCTAAAGGAGTCTCTTGTGTCTCACAGCTATTCTCACCAAGTTGAAAATTATGAAATATTGTGAAATAATTGTACAGTTTAATCATTTTTAAGATTCTTTGTTGAATAGAATGTTTATTTTAACTGGAGATCTTAGTAAATCTCTCTCACTTTTGGTTTGTTGAATAAAAGTATGCTGTCAAAAAAATTAAAAAAAGTGCTGACTAGACTAAATTTGTTTGCCTTTTGATTGAGATTTGAGGCCAGATATCTGGATAAATGAGCACTGAATTTGGATGTAGTTTTGTTTTTAGTATTATAGCAGGCAATACCAAAGTTGAAGTCTTTATCTTGTGGTCTTGAGACCACATCAACATGGTTTGGGTCTGGGTCTCAGCTTAAGTTTTGGTCTGGATATAGATCTAGGTTTATGGTCACAGACAAGACCACAGTCTATTTCCAACACACTAAAGATGGTAATTATGTCCACCGCAGGTCGGTGCAGCATCTTCACCATTGCAAAGGATATATAAGACTTCCATGACTGTAAATGGTTACAAAGACACTACGAATTATGGTTTGTCAGGAATTGCAATTGTCATTGCAGATGATAAACTGGATATATGGTCTTGGTATCGAAGTGTCTAGTACATATTGCAATATATACAGGTATTTTACACGTTTGATGTGGGTTAATAAATATATTCTAGAATTTACAGTATTCTGACATCATTATTGGCCCAAGTGAGACTTTTAGAACATTTGGTGTTAATCACCTAGCGCCCTGCTTCTGTATTATTATGATGTCAGAGCTGGATCATTGCTCACTGCTGACATCACACTGTTATGTACAGCTTGCCAGTAATACTCTGTTACCTTGGCAACAGGCTCGTTCAGAAGGATCTGTTGGAGAACCGTTTTGAATTTTCATCCATTGGTGTTCACTTATGTTGGCTTTACATTTTTATGCAAGTGTGCCAAATTTATGATTTGAATTCCATAACCCGAATGATTTACCCATGTGACCTTTCCATGAAGGCTGCATGGGTCTCTCTTGGTGTATCACTCAGGTCCATCTTTTTTTTTGCTGCTTTGTTTTTAAAGCTGCTCAGAATCATATTTGAGTTATAGTGGAAATGTGAAAAAAACATCCTAATCCACATTTCAGAAACAAATCATAATGCTGACACTACATTTAACAAAATCAGCACTTATTCAGACACATGAAGGAGGAACCGCAAGGCATAAATTTAATCGATGAGGTTATTTTGTCCCAAAACACACAAGCACACGCATATTAGCTCATAAAACATGTCATCATGTTTGCTGCTAAGAACATGTCAGACACATACAGCCTTCCTCGTGTTTGGCTGTGCATACAAATAAAACCATGCCCACCTGCTTTTATATTTATGATTGCGTCAGGTCTAATTGATCCCAAATGTTACACAGGAAGTGCACAGAATTCATAAACACATCGCCCGAAACTAAATAACACCAGTGAGTGAGTGTGTTTGTAAGCATGACTGGAGCAAAAACATTGAAAACCAAATGTTTGTGCATTAGTGTTTGTTTGCAAAGCATGGAGGCTTCATTTTCATTCTGTAAATATAGCCTTTCTGTCCGGGTGGTTAAAACAGGATCATTTCATCATATGCAAGCTCAGCAGTTGACACTGTATTAGGTAAAACAAAAAAATATATGTATATTTTATGATTTTCTTTTCATTCTGTTTGTAGGCTGGTGGTTTGTCAGCACAGCAGAGGAACAAGGCTGGGTTCCTGCCACGTACTTGGACTCTCAGAGCGGCACCAGAGATGATCTGGACCTGGGAACATCTAGATCTGGAGAAGGTAGGACACACTACATATGCTCTCGCTTGTACTTTTCTTTTGAACGTCTGAACATTTCCCAAGAAAACTTGACCAACATCAGTGCAAAGTGTTTTGCTTCACATTCATTGAACAAAAAGTAAATAAGATTTTTACACTGTTCATAAAAATGTGCACTTAAACATTGATGCGAGTTTCTGTCGTTTTCTGACTTGAGCCTGGTTCTGAATTGAAAATTTTATTAAATTATACCATGTCAAAATTAATCAATCAATCAATCACTCAAATAATCAAATCAAATCAAAACGTTTAACATAAAAGAGTAAAATCATTCACCGTAATAACATTTATTTGCAAAAGAAATAAAGTGAATTTTAATTTCATGTCAACTTCAGTAAAAATCAACTCATGGAACATATATTACCAGAACACAATTATATCATGTCACTGCAATGAAACACACAATCCTCTTCTTCTTTCCAAACTCCAATCATCTGATGCCATCAGCATTTCCTGGGTTGAGTTTCCTGTTAGCCAACACATTTTAGCTGCATCTTGAACTTGATGTGTAAGATTAGGAGTGGTCAAGCCGGAGACAAAGCTTTTGCTACTATCTTTATCTGGGATAGATCGATACAACACACAATTTATTGATTCCTGAGGAGTAATTTACCTTCCCATATGGCTTCATTTCTGGATGTAGCTGCAGTTTTTTTGAAGCTGAACTTTATTTGAACTAGCCCATCTTTAGTTCGCCTTTTCTTTAGTTTTGAGTCTATGAAGTTGATGAGCGGTAAAGCCTCTGTAAAATATATCAAGTTTCCATTCTGTAACACAATAAAAATTAAAAACACCATAAATATTTCAGACTTAACCATACATGCGCCACTAAAATCTAATAACATATGTATTAATCCAAGTCCGCCTTTGCTTTCTCATCATTGTGCAAGCCAAGAACCCTCCTAACCAATCACAAAACTCTTTCCTTTCATGTAATAATGTCTTTATTACACTAATACCAGTGCTTCTCTTGAGTTATTTATGTTGAGTTTGTCATGTCTCTGTTCTCTTTCTGCTGTCCTCATTCATCTGTGTCAGTTACTAAGAGACGTAAGGCTCATCTGAAGAGGCTCGACCGGAGATGGACACTAGGGGGAATAGTCAACCGCCAACAGAGTCGAGGTGAACACACATGCAATCACGCATGCCTGCATAGACTGATCACATGCAAGCACTCAACGTGTGTGACCAATCTGCATGGTGTGTTTGTGTGTTTATGCTGGTTTACATGGGGTTTAGCTTAAAAACGCTCACAAACACACTACTCTCTTTCTCGATCCAGCTTCTGGATCTGGCTCCCAAAGCATGCTGGGTGGCCCATTTCATATGCAAGTCATTATGAAATCTTTATTACACATTGCTTGCTTTATGTGTCTGCTTGTGTTTATATGTATATGGATTGAAAATAAGATAATTGAGTTTGTTTTTAGATTAAGAAAGCAGTTATAAAGTAAAGCAGAGAACTTTTTTTAAAGATGTTTCTCAGGATGAAGAAAATAATCAATATTAAGTATTGTAGTGCAATGTAAAGATTAGAAGTTTAATGGCATTAGAGTATGGAGTTGCAGAATCCTGTTCTTGTTCTGGTTAATGGTAATTAGCACTGATTTGTTGCTGTTTAACCGATGGAACAAAAATACACTGGTCAGCCAGCTTGATCCTCTTACTTTTGTAATGACCAAATGACCATTTAAAGAGATACTTCACCCAAAAATCTAAATTCAGTCATGATGATTAGTCTCCCTCATGTCCTTGTGAACCTGTATGACACCAAAAAGCCATACAGCAAATCAATGAGGACCAATGTTGTTTTGAACTTCCACTGAATGAGCAAAAAACATGGTTACACTATATTTTGATAGTCCACTTTAGACATTCTACTAACTATAAGTAACTTTGTCAACAAATTCTCAGTAATTTGCAGCTACATGTCTACTAACTCTCAGAGTAGACTTTTAGTAGAATACGAATGAGACATATACTTTCAAAGTTTCTCATAGTCATTATGTTGTATGTTGTGGACCCATCGAAATAAATGGTTAGACAATATTAAGCAGACATACTACTAATACTCTAATGACTGTACATGTAGTCATTGACATGTAGTTGCAAAGTTACTGACTGTTAGTAGAATGTCTTAAGTGGACTATTAAAATTAAGTGTTACCAAACACATTCTTTAACATGAATTCACTCTTTTGTTGGTGTTCAGCCAGAGATAGAATGTAAAATTGTTGAATTTAGCTGAATTTAGTCAGATCTGGCATCCTGTAGTTTGGCTACATGTCAAATAATTGATATAAACATTGTAATCGAGGTTGAGGATGAGTTGAATCACGCAAAAGCTTTGGCCTTTCAAAATCACAGTGTTTGATTCTAAACACCTAGACCTCAAATGAGGATTAATGTCTGTAAATGTGTGTTTGTATGGTGAGGAGTCTCCTTGGAGATCTGCCGTTTCATGTTGAGTCATAATAAGAATGGACCTCCAAGCTTTAGAGATGTAATTCCTGCAGTCTTCTATTGGTGTAGCGTTGGAGTATGCTAACATGCCATGGACACCATGAACATAGTTCTAAGTAGAGCATGATGGATCTGGAATCGTTGGAAGTCAATGCTAAGAGCTTTTCCATGCTGTATTGGCAGGTTGATGAATAATAAACTACCTTCAGAAACCACCAATAATAACTGATAATTTTGGATGAAATCTTGGTCAGATTTTACATAAATATTTTTTCTCTTCTGATTTGGAAAAAAATCTGGTTTCGGATTGAATGTGACACTGTTACAGTAACTCTGTGGCTACATTTCCCTCATTATTTCTTCCTTACTTTTCTCTGCATCATTGGAGCAGTTGTTGGAAACTCACAGTGGAAAGTATAGAAGTAGGTCATTGGCTTGCTGTGTGTGACTGCATTTAATCCTGATTTTTTTTTTAACTGTATACACTAATGAGTCAGAGAGCCCCATGGATGATCTGGAGACAAAGAGCAGCCAGTGGTTTCAGAGGGAGCATTTCTCCATAAACAAATAACAACCTTCAAAACAGGTCGGGGTAGTGAGTGTTTCAGAGTGGTTGCTTGAAAGACACTAATGAGCTTAGGACAGATACCTGGGAGGGGCCGACAGAGCAGTCCACGGGGGTGATGAAGGAGGGGATCCGAAAGGCCACAGCAGAGGAGGAGCGACAGTGGGCCATGGGGGGCCATAGTGGGGAGAAGGGAGCTTGGGGCCATGGGGGAGCCGATGAGTTGGAGAGCCGTGGTAGAGACTCTGAGGCTGGAGGCAGAAATTCGGGACACTCCAACGACAGCGACGCTGGAGGATGGCAGTCCTGCATGGCTCACCCTCGCTTGGCAGTAAAAGCAGAACGGAATCCGCATGGATCAAGTATGCCTCTCCTGGCCGTGATTGCGGAACGGAATCTGCGGGGAACTGGAACGGCTCTCCTGGCCGTGAATGCGGAATGGAATCCTTGGTGATCAGAGACGGCTCTCCTGGCCGTGAATCGGGAACAGGCCTCGGAGGCGCTTATGTGGGACTGGTACTGGACGCCACTCAGTAGTCGCTCTCTAACACATCGTCCAATGCGGCCACTCTGGTTGGCCGACAGAACTCCTCAGAGTAAGCATAGAAGGGGAGGTCCTTCTGGACCAGGATGCAGAGGGGGGTGGCGCACTCCATTGCTGTTTTTGGGGTGGTCCTTCTGTCACACTCAAGTGCTGTAAGGGAGAACACAGGAGTTGCGGAGTGTGCAAACGAGAATCTTTTAATTATCAAACTCAGGAACATAGGATGTAAAATAGGAACACAGGGTGAATATACACACAGAAATCATGGGAGAACTGAAAACACCCGGGGAACACAGCAGAAACAGAGGGCGAGTAATTTACAGAATATTTATTTTTGGGTCAATTATCCCTTTAAATTTCTGTATTTTACTCCTACGAAGTTATGCGTCCTTAGTACACTCAGAATACGCAGCAGCATAAGACTGCATGGTCCTTTTTGTCATTCTTGGAGCTTGACAAAACATGGTCACATTCAATTTCAATCAGCAACATCAGCATTCTACTAAGCTTGTCTCCTTTTTTATGTGAGGAGAAAAAATTTAAAGGGTTCAGAATGATAAAAGAGTGAGTAAATGTACAATTTTCATTTTTGTATTAAGTATTCAAAAAGTGTAGAAATCAGCAACGAGAACAATTTCGATTCAGACAGAGCCTGCAGGATCCAGTTAGGCATTTGCTTATCTTGAATGACTTGTTAAAGCAAGCACGTTACAGAAAGATCAATGAGAGAGCTAGAATGATCTGTGCCCACAATCTCTCATTCTCTTTTAAACTCGTTTGTACATACAGCAGTGGTTTTCAGGTCACAGAGGCTGAGGGAGAAAAATCTTTTGCTGGCACACTGCTCCACGAGAGCATGCAGAACTGAAGTAATGTGTTCTGGACCCACATAACTTTTTCCACCATCCAGAACAGTCCTTCGAGAAAATACTGCTGACTGGTGGAAAAAGTGTTTTTGAGGCATTTCCTTTTTTAGTTTATTTGGTTCTTGCATTTTTACCCTGACATCTCTCCTTACTGTTGGTCTGCATCAGTCCACACAATGACTTTCTTCTGTGGAACACGAAAGGAGATACCTGTGATAATGTCTAATGTTGGTTTTAGTTCAGAAGTTCAGGATGAAATCAGCAAAGGGTAGTTTCTTCTCTGTCGTACATGTTCAATTAGCAGATTTCCCATCTTGTCTGCTGCTGGAAAAGCATAGAGTGTAGAAAGAGACTAATTATCTGCCCTGACCTCATGTCATCTGTTGTTGGCAGACTAAGTTATTCACTGCTTAGAAAAACTAGATATAGAACATCCATCTCTTTTTTGTTGTTTATCTATTTCAACATTTCTCCCACTACTGATACATTTTTATATCAGCACTGTTTCTATTCCACTTTTGCTGTTTCACTAAATCTAAATTTATAGCATTGCTGTGAACAGACTGTAAGCTTCAGTCACAAAGGAAAAGACTTCAGAGTTTGATATGTAGATGTTAAACATAGTTATGTGATATGTAAACAAAACTGAATGATGTTTTATGTGAGCTTTTTTGGGAAGAGAAATGCTTTATAGGATCTTTATAGGATAACAAATAAATATTAAAGACATATTTCACTTAAAGAAACTGACATCTATTTTTAAGACTTTTTAAGTTTTTTTTATAACATTGTTTTCAGGAAAAAAGCTAAATGTCCAGATGCATTGCAGTAATTGCATTTTGGGAGAAAGGAACCTTTAAAAGGTTCTAATACTAAGTATTTTTGACTTCTGATTGATTGATCCAACTAAGTATTTCCTGTGGTGGCTTACCGTTATTATTGTGTCTAGGACTTTGTTGCTGTAGTTACTTTAGTCCCACTGTCTTTGGTAAGATTTGTAAGTGTAAGGGTGAGTGTTGGAAGGGAGTCACTGCAAATTTGTTTGTAAAAAAGTTAGCAGTTGAATCCATTTGTCAACCTCCTTTCAGACCACAATAAAGGTAAAGGCCCAAGTACAGGATGCAAAATAAAAATCCTTTCTCATTCCTCATTTATCTTTTTAGAGGAAAAGTATGTCACTGTCCAGGCGTATAGCAGTCAGGGAAAGGATGAGATTGGGTTCGAGAAAGGAGTAACCGTGGAGGTCATCCAGAAGAACCTGGAGGGATGGTGGTACATCAGGTAATCAATCTGGTCCTCGTGGTTTAAGGTGATGTTTAAGCAATATGATTTACATATATAAGTTGTGTAAGTGTATACATCGATTTATAAATAAAATAAAGTAAATTAAAATAAAATAAATAAAGAGAGATATGTATCCATAGAGAGCACTATAACTTCATCTTACTTACATTATGCTGACCTCTTGTGGTCAGTATGAGAATGATAAATGCATGGAGCTATAAAATTCATTAGTATTTATTTAATTATTTATGATTTCCATGTCTGTAGAGATAATACTGCTATCAATGTATTGCAGGTATCAGGGTAAAGAGGGCTGGGCCCCAGCCTCATACCTGAAGAAACTCAAAGATGACCTTTCCCCAAGGAAGAAGACTCTGACTGGCCCTGTGGAGATCATCGGAAACATAATGGAGATCAGTAACCTCCTCAACAAGAAAGCTGTAAGCGAGAAGGACATTCAGACTGATGGAGAGCCCACCAGCCCTGAGCGCCACATCTCCAAAAGTGAAATCAGTTTACCTATCCCATATGCCCCAGAGGCTGGAGTGGCACCTACAGTGGTCACTGCTTTGGGAATGAACTCTGGATCTAGCGCCGCCCTACAAGAGAACAAGAGCAGGGCAGAGCCGGGGTCACCTGCTATAGCCCGGGTGGCACCACACAGAGTTGAAATAGGTGAGTAAATAGATCTATATAGCATTCACAAGTTTCTGAAGTAAATATAATCAAATTGTATTATTGTTTTCTAATAACAAATATATAGCTATAATTTAACTAAATGCATGATCTTATCTTTTTATATAATTGCACAGTTATATAGCCATATTTTCTATAATGAATATCTTTATTTTCCTGTTATTTTTGCACATAGGATTTGATGCCATAGGTAACATTTCTTTTTGGTAAACAGATGTTTCCTAACATTTTGTCCGGGTGTTGTGTAAATTGATAGTGACACTGTCTCCGTTGCTCAACATTCAGTGTGTCAACTGCTATTTGTTTGTTCTTGTGCTTATTTATTTAATGCCAAATGTACACTAAACAACTGAAAAAAAAAAAAACATTAAAAAAAACATAGCGCTCTACTGCTTACATTACATGATTTTCATTCTAGTAATTATTTTTTGTTGTGGATGTTACGATGAACAGACTACTATTTCACCTTAACAGATTTTAAAAGATTGTATATGATCGCAAAAATTCCTGGTGTTGGTTAAAACTTGCATGGACTGATGTGCTCCATGCATGCTACTTGTGCTAAAAACCTAAAAAAACAAAAAAGAAACATGACTTTTAAAGAGACAATGTTCTTTTTAAGCTGCTTATTTTTTATTTTGTTTTCATATTGGTTATTGCTTATTATTATTCTCAGTCATAACCAGGCCATTGCATTTTCCACACTACAATATTTTCGTAAGAATATTTTTTTCCTGAAATATGCTTGTTGTGACCGCATGCTTGAGTGTTGGAACAACTTCTTTCTCTTAAGGAGGATTACAGATGACATTGTAATCCAGTTTGATTTCAATTTGACCTTTTTTTGAAAACACTAGAAAAGTTGGCAAAAAGAAAAACTCTCCTAATTTCCAAGTCCTTAATTTGATTAAGCACCAGTAATATTTGCTGCTTTGACCTGAGAGACAGTTAATAAAATATTTTGTGTTCACCTGGCAGGATCTCCAAACCTCAGGCAGAAACCTCCTCCTCGAAGAGATGCAAATCTGGTAAGCAGACCAAAATCATTTATTGATATTGTAATTTCATAGAGCAGCATTTACTTATTATTTTTCTTCCATACTCAAGGCATTCCAGTTGCCCAAACCTCCAGAGGCCCCTACTGTGGAAGCGGAGTACTACACCATAGCAGAGTTTCAATCCAGTATCTCAGATGGCATCAGCTTCCGTGGAGGACAAAAGGCTGATGTAAGACATTCAAAATCTTATTATAAAATGTGATTATTTTATTTTTTTTAAAAAACAAAAGAGGAACATCTTTTCACTAATGAGAATTTTATAAAACATAAATATACTCTATAGAGTGAAGTCAAAAAGTGTTTCTTTAAACGTCAATATTAACAAATGTTCTGAATTTTAAATAAAATATGACTGTATCTGATGAAAAATATTTCGGTTTTATGCACACTTTAGTAATGCAAACAAATTAATTGTAAGATAAGCATATTAATTAGTGGTGATTAGTGATGTTTGAGACCCACTGTAAAATAAATATATTCCATTGTATCATGTAAACATGTAATATGTGGTCTTCAGGTCATAGAGAAGAATTCTAGTGGTTGGTGGTATGTCCAGATCGGGGAAATGGAGGGCTGGGCACCCTGCTCCTTTATCGATAAACGCAAGAAACCCAACCTGAGCCGGCGAACCAGCACACTAACCCGCCCTAAAGTTCCACCCCCTGCTCCACCAGTCAAGAAACAGGACTCGGAGGAATCACCTTCTCTGGCTGGCTCTGCCTCTAAAGCTCCAGAATCGCCTACTCAGCGTGTTTACGAGGAGCCGGAATATGATGTTCCCGCCATTGGTTTTGACTCTGATCTGGACAGTAATCCTACAAAACAAAAAATAAACAATTCCCCAAAACCAGAGCCCCGTAAGTTTGAAATTAAAAGCAACCCAGCAGCAGCCGAAAGAATTGCACAAGCTGGCAAAGCATCGCCTTTACTAAAAGTGATGACCTCCCCTTTGAGGAAAAGAAACTCATTGGAGGATGTCAATAAGGAGGAGGTGATTTATGAAAATGAAGGGTTTAGGTTCTCCTCTGATGACTTTGCCAGTGGTTGCGATTTAGATACCCCAAGGAGTCTCACACTGGGTCGTAAACCCTACGGGTCCTCCTCTGGAGGAGGGAAGCCCCTCCGGAAGGTAACACCGGATATAAGCCGGAGTCACTCTCTTGGCCGTGCTGAGAGGCACAGCTCCAAGTCATCCTCAGATGAACCAGGACGCAATCCCAAAAGAGAGCCTGTCATGCGAAAAGATGTGGAGATCCGGGTTGGTCAAAGTCCCTTAGCCAGACCAAAGCCAGTTGTGCGACCCAAACCTCTGCTTTCAAAGTCAGAGCCGCAAAGTCCCGAAAGAATGGATATCAGCAGCCTGCGCCGCCAACTTCGGCCCACTGGAAGTCTTCGGCAAGGCCCGATCCGTGCAGTACGTGGTGGTGAAGATTCTGAGACTGCTTCCATTGTGTCCTCTGAGGATTCCATTTCCTCAAGAAGTACCTCTGATCTCTCCAGTGTATATTCCAAAGGAAGCCGAGGTGGGGAATCCGACCATGAAAGTGTGCTTTACAGGACCACAGATGCTTACGAACGGGCCCAAGAGTCTGAGGTCAGCTTCCCAGCTGGTGTGGAAGTTGAGGTACTGGAGAAGCAGGAAAGTGGATGGTGGTATGTCCGTTGGGGAGATGATGAGGGATGGGCACCTACTTTCTACTTGGAGCCAGTCAAGCATACCCAAAACCCTGGTGTACAAGATGGCCCTCTTGTTGATCTTGGTAGTACCAACAAGTCCAACAGCCTTGAGAAAAATGAGCAGCGTGTTCAGGCTCTTAATAACCTAAACCAGCAGAACCTGAGGAGTATGAGCAACCCTAGCCCACCAATTCCATCCAAACCTCCAGGGGGTTTTAGCAAACCGACCTCAATGCTGAACGGTTCAGGCGTGCGGATGAGGAACGGTGTCCGCCAAGCAGCAGTGCGACCGCAGTCTGTGTTTGCATCTCCGCCACAACCTCTGAAGGACACCAATATCCATACAGGGTCTTTGAGAAGAAATGAATCACTGGGTGCAGGCGACCATTTGAGGTCCACAGGCGGTGTAAGGCGAAACTCCTCCTTTACTGCCGTTCGACCGCATGTGGTGACCGATGTACGGGTCAGGTCTGGGACCACTATTAAAGCACCCGCCGGAAGTTCAAGCCCCTTGATTGCCCAGAGAAATGGAATTCCAATCTCTACAGTAAGACCCAAGCCCATCGAGAAGACACACCTCATTCACAACAACCTTCGAGAGGTATACGTATCTATCGCAGACTACCGTGGCGACGAAGAGACCATGGGTTTCTCTGAGGGCACTAGTCTTGAAGTTTTGGAGAAGAATCCAAACGGATGGTGGTACTGCCAGGTTCTCGATGGCTTACAGGGACGCAAAGGCTGGGTACCATCTAACTACCTGGAGAGAAAAAAGTAATTGCCCAAAAATGTTTTAAACATGCACAATTGTAAACAAATTGTAAAAAGACGAACTGACTGAAGGACTTTTGGTTTGAAACGAGAGGGACAGAGCCTTTAAGAAAGGAGTTTACATTAAAACTAGAGTAATGCAGGTGAATGTTTAGCAAAATACCTGCCGTAACTTTATGCCAAATGGGTGCCTTCGTACATTTTCACTGAATGTTAAGAGGAATCGGTCAAAAACCAGTGAAGCAACGAAAATACCAAACTTCAACTTAGTGCCATAGGCCTACAAGTACAGAAAGCAACAACTTATTTTTGTTACAACTAATACCAGAGAGAAAGACCATTTCAGCATAGGTGCATAACCAAAAGTGCAAATCCAATCTTAAGCACTTGAAAACAAGAAATTCCTGTTTTAAAACTTTTGAACAAAAAAGCCAACATTAAATGTTATCTTAGCATTGAGTACGCTCGAAGAAACGAAGCATAACTTTGATTGTTTTTTTTTTTTTTTAAAACTATCCTTTTTTCAAAAAAAAAAAAAATGTTTTGTGTTGATGTTTGTGTTATATCTTCCTTAGAGATGTATTTCTGCTTTCTTGTAACATCCTAACACATCAAAACAGTTCACAGAATCATATCCTGTCCTGATTAGTTGCAGGTCATTATCGTTTAAGTCTTTTTTGTGTTCCCCATTCTTTAAACATGCACAGGCCAAAATGAATAAAATATGTTAAAGGAAAATAGTCTGTGAAAGCTACATGCATAGATCACCTCATGCCCAGTTAATTATTGGGTTTAGTTAAACCCAAGTTTAGTTTACAAAGCGCATCTGTTCATATTAGGAGGGTAGACAGCTTCAGAGGATATGACTTTAGATATCGCTGCTCTATGTGTGATAAATCTGTTCATTCAAGAAATCAGGACTGGAAAATCTTTTGTTTTGTTTAGCATTTTATCCCAGGGAAGTAGAGACATTAAGTTGAGCCCAAAATGTGATCACACCAAAGAAGAATTACAGACGCATTTGCAAGTTTGTTTTAGAGTTAGTATTTATTTTATGGGTACAAATAAATACAGTGTATTCAGCAAAACCTAAACGAGGTTTCAGAACTGAGAACAAAGTCTATTTAATTGTTATATCTGGAAGCACTTGATTTTTTTTTAACCCAAAGAAAAGCACATTAATATGCAAGGATAATTATACTTTACGATATTGCTGGGCAGTATTGAATCTGAAGTTTGTCAATAAGCAGTTTAAACTACTACCATAGTGTTTCATTTACAACAAAGATATTAAAATAAATTCACAAACTTTATCTTAGTCCATAGTCCAATCTCTAATTCTCTTCTTTATAGATGTCTGAGGTCAGAATGAATACTTCCCCCCCTTATCCAATGAAATAATATTCACTAACAGCATCAAACAATTGATGTTCAAGACTGCTGAAATATTTTTCTAATGAATAGTGTGAGCTCTTGAATGAGTTTAACACTATTTTTATTTGATTTAGTTTTCTGCTGGACAGTATTTTAGTGTTAAACAGTTAAAACATTACCTGCTAGATTGCAGTATTCTATTAAGCAGAAAAATTGTTTATTTTGTCTTGTTTGTTGGTTGTTGTGTGATCACACATGGACAATAATGATGAATGAAGTCGTTCATTTGTTGTCAATCAATGCATTTGAGCTTTTACTTGAATGCACTGGTTTAAAGATGCAGTTTGATTCATCAGCATATAATTTATTTTTATTGTATTTATAATTTTTTATGTTTTTAATACTGTTTTTTTTAGAAGATTCCATTTTATTGTATTTTGACACTCTCTTAAAAACTTGAATTCCTGGTATTTCTGTAGAAATTGGCTACTGCTATATTCTGAGCTGGATGATTTATTTATTTTTTTGTCAATTATGTAGGCCTCTGTTAATAAGGCAGATAAATAATGTCTCCAACTCTATTTAAAGCAAATTTTGCAACATTTCTTGTGAAAACATTTTCACATCATTTTTAAAATCAGAAATGCATTTTCAATCAAGCTGATTGCTGCACCTTTAGCAACTATGGACACTTCCTTTCTCGTTATTGATCCACATATAATGCCAGATTATTTAAACAAAACAATATTTTTATTTCATTATAACGTCATCCTATCACTACCAGATTTTTTTTCTGTTTTAAATTGACATGACAAAAAAAATCGAAATATTTAATCAATCAATCCCATTTAAAAGCCAGCAGTAAAATGGGAACGATCAAATGACATAACATTTTTTTAATAAAAACAACAGGGCTCTGTAGTTAAATAGTATATGTGGATCCCAAATTGTGACTGGACCAAATTTGATTTAAATGTGTTTCGTTTAAATTTTATCATTTAAAAAAAAAGCAATAATGGGATTTTAAAGTTGTAATTTGGGTGATTTTGTTTTGAACTTTTAAATTTGAAAATGAAAAACAAGCCATTGCACTCAATTGCAACTCTTTTTGACGATGGCATTATAGAAATGTGTCGATTCACTGCAGTGCAGCGCTCGTGATGGATGTTGCTTAGCTCCATTAACACTTATTTTTTCTTCATTTGCGCCTATACGATTTACAAGGGAACTGTTAAGTGTCAAACTAGTTCTTATATTACTTGTGTATCTGCTAGCTTTGTTTTATATGTTCTTTATTTATTTAAATTTTAATGCTTTTTTCAGGAATAGTATTGTGTTTTACTGTTTTTTTTTCTCCTGTTCACTTTTGACATTACTCAGATGGAATGAGGAAATGTGCAATACAAAAACAGGCATCTCACCAGTTAAGAACCACAGCATTGGAGAAATCTTTGTTTTTACCAAACAATTTTATGTCAAATAATGCCTGGTTTTGTCCCATCATTTTTTTTCGAAGTCAAAATATATCAGTGTGTTCAAATGTGTTATGCTGAATGTTAAAATGCCCTGATAGATGGATACCTTCAGTCTGACGGATTTCTGCATTCATACCTTTTTTATCTACTGAACCGCATCTTGCTTTAAGGGGTTTAGTGACCTCACAGACCCATGGTGAATCAGTATGGAAATAATAGGGAAGCATGGGCATATCTAATTCTCTGAGGCATATGACAGATCAGCCTGTCAAATTACAAATTTGAGATGGTGGGGTGAATCTATCAGCAGCTATATGAGCGCCACACCACACACTGCCAACTTCTCTACATCCGCCCCTACATTCCTCTGTTACCATGGCAAACTCCATCCTAAATCCCTAAAGACATACTGTATCATTGACAGATTTCTTTTTTCTGTTTTGTTTTGTCTACTAACAAGCTCATGTTTAGCTTTAGGTTTATTCAGAAAATGCAGGATTAACTTTCCACACCTTAAAATAACGTGGGCTGCATATATTTGCTTCTCTTCCTGTCTGAATTCATTATTATGTGAGCTTACAATGCCTTTGGCAATTGAAATGCTTTTACTTAGAGTTTGAACTTAAGAATGAAGAATTTGACTTTGGTTGAAAATGAGGAGTGACTGTCTTTGAGTTTCTGGTCAAGTGAAGGCTTTTATGAGAGGTGAAATATCTTCACCTTTCTTTAGTTAAACAGGCCCTTTCAGATCTCTATAGTTTATTGCTTAATGCTGCGTTTTCTTTTCTGTTTTCCTTTTGAATAATCACATTAGGATTTAGGTGTTTGTTTGAAAAATGTACAGGATATATTTACAGGAATGTCCCAGGTTCTGTGTCATGTCGTTGAAAATTATTTCAACCAAATGATCTCTCTCTAATTATTTCGTGAGTTACAGTGATTTTGTATTAATTCGTACAATGCAATTTGGACCGAGACTTTTTGTTTTGGTGAAAAGTTCCACCTTCGAAGACTCAAATCCGAAGAGCAAGGGATTTGTACAGTATGATGTAATTCATACAGAAATGTACAATTTAAAAAAAAAAAACTATTGCTTTGTAGAGAAAAGTTAGCATGGAGATCCTCATGCATAAATTCAAAAGTACACAAATTTGTATGTTTGTGTGGATGATTCATATGGAAACACGCAAACATACAGAAAAGTAAAGGGATGAATCTCCATCTTTAGGTATTCAAAGACAAATCAATTTGAATGTGGCGATTCATTCAAAAACAGTTTTTAGACAAATCATAGCATGAAGGTCCACCTTCGTGAGGTTGATGTATTTGCGATTCCTATTGAAATTTGTATAAAAAAGTATGACGATCCAAACCTAACCATCAGTGGGTGTAACCAAATTAGGCAAAAATGCTGTATAATGAAATTATTATCGATTGAATTGTAAGAATGTGTTGGTTTTCAAAGTACACAGCACTTAGTATTGAACCTGGAACAGCTCCTTAATCGAAATAGAAGAATGTTATAGACTGCGGGTATTTTTCCTGTTTGTTTGGTGTATTCTGTGGTGGTTTGTGTACAGGAGTTTTTAAACGTGAAGGTGAACAGAGGGAATGTTTGTTTATGGTGTTTGGTTAGAAGGGAATCCAGTCAGGTAAGGTTAGACGTGATTAAACCGCTCTAATGGACTTGAAGAAGTGTTCGCCCGTGGAAAGAAAAAGCGAAGCTTTTTACGATAATTAGCACTTCAGAAAAGCTTCCCGCTAGCAGCAGCTCATTATGATGCCACGGTGGCACTGCATTGTCATAACAGCGCTAGCGAGGCGCTCTAGAAACACACTAGTTATTCCTGCTGGAAAACTGACTGCAACTTAATTCAAGCGAGCGGCCTCGTCTCCTAGGACATTGTTTCTCAAAACATGCTTGAGTACACATGCTGAGGTTTAGAAACTTGCAAACGGATATATCCACCCCAGCTCGCCGCTGCTGCAGACCTCTTTGTAACAATTAAAAAGTTGCTGACAGAATGTGTAAAAGAATAGGACTGCTAGTCTTCAGCTCACCCACCCCGGTGTCAGGAGTACAAGCACGCTGTGAAATCACATTACCCGAGTGCTCGGTTAATTACAGATGCTTGAGAAGAGCGCAGTGAATACAAATGTCACACTGATTGTGGATGTCGAGCTGCCGGGGGCTCGGATCAGATGCCGAGATAGATTGATCGTGTCTCTAATGGCTCACAGCATGTCGAGATGTATTAACATCATCAAGAGGAATCATTTGAGCTTCCTGCGTCAGCGAATGGCTTGATTTACTGAGGCGTCTATATATGTCGTGTTGGTGTACAACAGAAGTTGTATGAATGTACGTGATCGATTGCATCCCGTGTCAGGGCTGAGAAATTCATGGAACAGGAAGTTACAGGAAGCAACCTGTGACTAGTTATATTTTGATCAATAATTTCACTAATGTTTCATGCGACCTCACCTGGATAGTAAGAAAGTAGGCCTGTTTTGGCATGGATCGTGGTGGAGAGTTGAATGTGTGCAAGCTGTGATGTATGAAGTGTTTGAAAGGAGTTTGGTAGGTTTTATTTATCTTTTTCTGTGTTCATTTGCATTTTTGATCAGATGCATCAGCGTTTGGTGTTAGGCGGCAGCCATGAGTGTTTATGTGTTCACTTTGATGCGAACAAGTGCAGAAAGGGAACATGCTGCGGCGGTCTAATCTCTTGCTGTTTTCTGTCCCTGTCTCTGCTCGGCTGTCTGCACTAATTACCATTCTTCTCCTCTTAATTAGCAGTCATGAAACAAGAAAAAAAAAACAGCATGTGGAGCCAGTAACATCTTGCTTAAAAGAATGTTTTGATGAGCGTCACTCTGAAATTCACATTTATTGAGGTAACAGTCTACTTATAAGTTTTTTTATTTAACTTTCCTAAATATGATCTTATACATGTAAATAAGGTATTCTTGGGGCAGTCTTTGAACTATTTCAGAAAATACTTTTTAAAAAAGGACTCCTCGAGGGATTTTTCAAACAAAGTTGAATTCTCAGACAGGAAGTGAAGATGCCTATGATAAATAATATACCACAATGTTTCTCTGTTACCGACCATTTGGTGTAAGGAATGTTTGGCTAGATATTTGCAAAACCCTCTTGTCATATGATATATTAAAAAGTGTGCTATTGGACATTTTGAGAAAAGGCCTTGCATTGATATTATTCAGCGCTCAGCCAAATCTACATTTTGTATGCATTTCTTTGAAAGATCTAAAGATCTTCAGCTTTTAATTTTCAGCTTTTTTTTTACTTTATGTTTTGTTTTTGTACCTTTTTATGTTTACATTGTATCTTGCATTGTTCTAAAGGAAAACACAATAAAATGTATCCTCCTTGTTCTTATCTCATTGTCATGCTTTGGTCTACATTTTCTGTAGCAGAGAACATTCATCTTTCATATGCAGAGATTTAGGAGTCAGGTGTCAGGGAGTCAAGAATTTAGGGATCATGTCACCATTTGTCTTTTTCAGTTGAACAGGATGGAGCAATGGTAGTTCACTGAAAGAATCAAAAAAGTATTTGGAACAGCATGCATATTAACATGCTACTCTTACTATTTCTGCGGTATGTAGTACAGTATTTACATAAACATGCACATTTCTGTTCGCATGGCATGAATGACCCAAATGACATTTGCCAAACTGTAGACTATAACATTGTGGAACATAATATTTCATAATGCAGCGCTACAATGATTGGCTTGCCTTTTTCAGTGAAATTACAGTGATTGTTAACCTTGTTTTGACTTTTCTAATTGGAATGCCAAGATGCTGGATAAAATTTAATAAAGAACATTTAAAAATAACATTCATTTCTAAGATGATAACTTGACAGCCTTCGTGTGCGTGATGGGACCATGTAACAGTGATTTACCTGTCTAAAGGTTATGCTCTGCAAGCATAAAGGCTTCTTTGCTAACATAACTCTTGTTATTACTGCAGTAATAGGCTACTCAGCTTTTGTATGCATATAGTACACAGCAGTCATAACTCACAAGTGGAATACTGAATCCAACTTGATGGATGAATTTTCCGCTGGTAAAAGAGCACTGCAGTGATGATATATTTTTAGGGCAGTGTGAAAGTTTATTGACTTTTGGATAAATGCAGAAAATATGACTGACAAAAGTTTACTATTCTATTCTGATAGTCAGGAACATAGCTACAAATTTTAAAGCCTGTACATTTGACAAAAACAGCTAAACATGAGCTATAAACAAATTAATCGTTGCATGACTTTCAGTTGATGTTTCTTGTCCCCAAAACATGTTGTCACGTTGGTAAACCAAGTTTTAAAACCAAAAAGTATCCTATATTAGTGATCTATTTTATATATTTGAATAAAACATGAATGAAAATGTCTTGTGATTGAAGTCCTTATGTCAGTCATTTAACCAAACAATTATTCCATAAAAAACCCACTGAATTTCCCAGGGAAAGCAAGAATAAAGCCTGCCTAGAATTAAGTGTAGTCTAAGCATCTGCCAAAAGCATCAGCGTTAGCTTAAATGCAAATAAGTTTATTAAAGTCAGACATTCAGTTTCGTTTCGATGAGTAGGCAATTAATTGACGTCCATTACTTTTCCCGCAGAAAGATACCAAATCACGTGCTGGCCCACTGGTCACGTGACTGTTCTAGACGCGCCATATTTAAACGTGTTCATATATTTATATATTTTCGACTCGTAAAATGCACAGCGCCGACTCGAGGGTGAGCAAATGGTGATTTATTCTTTTAAACAGGATAAGTACAGTAGCCTATCTGACAGGAGTACAATTGTTAGACAATAATAACGTACTAAAAAGCTTTGGACATAAAGCTGTGTGTTGACTTGAGCTGGCTATGCCTTAACAGAAGCATTTGTGAAGCACTTGCTTTATAGGGAATTGTCAGTTTCTACACGTTGTGCTGAAGCATATGTAATATGTAATGTAAAGTCACTCAATCAGTTCTAATTGTTTGTGGACGCTTATAACCGTCACATGAGGGATATACTGTACATTTGATTAGAAAAAGCAGAGCAGGAGACAATCATTTTGTCCACTAGGGGGCAGCCTTAAACAAGCTTGAACCAACATTTCAAATGAATAAATCTAGATGAAATAGTGTGTTCACAGTGGGTTGTCGCCCTGGTTGGTCTCAGAAACCCTTAACTATGAGGGGAGATCTTCATCCTCCTCCTCTCAGCACCAGAGCACATCATCAAAGACACCTTTCATCCTTCATCTCCACACCTCTGATCTCAGGCATGTCAAGTGCTACCGTTAATCCACCTTGAACGTATGATTCAGGGTCAGGTTGCCATCATGGTTCATGCTGTATATTTTCAGACTTAATTTTGAATCGATTCTTGGTCAGATGTGGTGACTTATAGATCACTTCATAGGAGGTGCAGTTGAAGCATTCAACATTTATTTAAATTGTAGGTGTTGTGTTACAGAGGTGTAAAATGAAACGCACTTGAAGCACAATTGTGTCATTAATATTTCAATTTTAACAAAGAAGGCACAGAATAGACACACCGCTTGCTGAAACGCATCTGCAAAGTTTATTGACCGTCATCTTTGACTCAGACAAAACAAAGATTCATAAACTGATCACAGACTTTTAAGAAGAAAAGAAATCTGAACATGGGTTTGAGTCAAAAACTGAATGCCACAATAAGCGGAGACATCTCTCATGACTAATTCACTACTGACCTCATGGACTCTATGAATCAATGATTCAATTAGCACAGCCCTTGAATGAACCCTGGGAAAGAGGAATCATATCTTTTTGATTCAACATAGTTTGGTCCCACTGTTCACCAATGGGTAATGAGTGAACGAAATGCACTGAAAACAACAATTCATAGGGTAAAGAAAAGCAATTCCAATCATTTTATAAACATGTATATGTATATATATATATATATATATATATAATAAGATAAAAAAGCTGTTTTTATCACCATTGAAAAAATATTCAGATTTGATCAACATTGAAATTATTTAAGGTTGGGGTGATAATTTATGCAATCCCTGATCCCATTTGTTTTTACTTCACAAAACATTACACTTTTTTTTTTTCCTGAAGCAAACTAAATTATTGGCCGTTGTGCGAATATGGCTGTTTTTGTTATATCTAGAGCTTTGATTAAAAATAATTCCAAAACAGGAAAGCTAAATAAGGTAAATAACATTTACCACAGAATCTGCAACACACTTCTGATTCAACACATCGTACTCTACACGCGGTACATAAATAAAGTACATTACAGGGTCGACAACAATCAAAAGTGATCCAACTGTGGTGCAACACAGTGGGTTAAGGACTGTATGTCCTCTGAAGGTGGAGTATCGAGAATGTCAAATAAATAACCCCATTCTATAGTGACTTCATTACAAGCATTTAAATGATAGAAATGTGGGGTAAGATCAGTACACTTATTCAAACAGGGTTAATTTCATTTTGTCCAAATATCAAAAGAAAGATCATGTCGAAAACTGGTACAATTTTTTCAAAACAAATTACAATCAAATTTTATAAAGTGACAGAAACACAAAGATTGCCCTTATATTACACCTAAATTGTGCAAAAGACATAAAATACAAAACTGGGGTGAAAAAAAATACATTAGGGGGGAGAATATTGATTCTTTTAAAGTGACAGAAATATTTTTAAAAAAAAAAAAGTGCAAAATTTGTTTGATGGAAAAACTTTGTCAATTTGCTGTTTTTAAAAAGGTTTGTAAAATCTTTTTTTTAAAAAATCTTTAAAAAAAACTCTCTAAACAGGGCATTTAGGAAATTTTCAGAACCTCAGTTCAGTAAAATTTCACCATAAATTTTGACACCTCAGAAGAAAATACGCTGCCAATGAAATCATAAAACACCTGATATCAAAGGAGGGAGCGTACATAATCTTTAGTTCATCTTGCTCCCAACAAAAAGCTGGTTATGATTGTTTACTGCGAAGCCCCTGATTGGTGTACTGCTCACAGCTTGTTGGGTACAAAAAACCAGCACAAATTTCAAGAAATACACTTCCGTATAAACCACAGAGGACTGACAAACTACAATCATAATTTCGGTCCAACAATTAAAAAAAAGAGGAAAAATAATAATCGTAAAAACAAAGCGCTATAGCAACACCTCAGATACAGCTATGCTAATAGGTTCCTCTAATTAACATAAATTAACATTCAAAAGTGAATCACCACTTCAAACAAAAGAGTAAAACTCTTAACAAAATATTCTGTCAAGACTGACGGGACATTTTCTCCACACGGTGTTAGCATTGCCTGAAGGAGAGCTGGCTAATACTAATAGCAGCATGAATTTAAGCGCCAGTCATCACGATTGCTTTACACAAGCTAACCGGCTAGTTATGAACAATATTAGCCCGCAGTCCATTGTAGTTCACTGATATTACTCTTGAGCTGTTTTAACATCCACACGCACACAAATGCACATCGTTGTGTCCTCTTTTAGGTTTTTTTGCCATCAATAGAAAAATGTGATCTGGATTTCTAAAAAAAAGTTGATTATGGAGTTTGTGGGATATTCAAGTGAAGTTTATAGGGGATCTATAACCAAAAATCAAACCTGCTCCTGCTGACCTGATTACAAATGATCTGTCACATTAAGATGAATAAGATATCTGACCTCACCAATCTCATGAAAACATCACATTCAAGATTCTAAAGACAATGAAAAACAAGCGCACACTAATGCACAATTAAGCATATTTCCCACACATAATAACGTTTTGCTTTCCATTTTTAGTGATTTTTATTATAGATTGTCATGATTGTATCTGTTTAAATTATTATAATACAAACAAAAAATACAATTTTGACTATACAACATTATTATTCTTCAGTGTGCAAACTTTGCGCAACAATAGACATTTTTATTTATTTTTATTTGAATTAAAAGGGAATATTTGCTTAATTGTCGTAAAATACTGTAAATGCAAATGTTAAATATATCATT
>JAUMHI010000033.1:21807471-21818239 GCA_032359435.1 Enteromius unitaeniatus
ATTTTTATTTGAATTAAAAGGGAATATTTGCTTAATTGTCGTAAAATACTGTAAATGCAAATGTTAAATATATCATTGTCTTTAAATCAAAATGCAAATTCCTATTTCTTTCTTTAGATTTTTGAGGTGAAATATGAAAGATTTTTGTGACTTTCACTCCTACAATATAAAACTTGTATTAAGGGATGTAGTTTATCTTCCAATGGTCAATGGTACAGCAGCAGGCCTTTCTAAACCTTAACTTTAAATGACCTCGAGAAGGGTGCAGTTGTAAAACTTCACCAAAAAAAGTCTGCAGTCAAATGCTGCTTTTAACATGAATATGGCTTTTAGGGGGGTCAAAAAGAAATTGATCATCTTTCTGACCCCACTTTTTTCTTTCTCTATTCCAGCAGAAACACTGAGCCAGCCTGTTTCCCAAACATATTCCAGTTGAATCAATTTTCTATTTCATCAGTGGCCTGTGCTCGCTATTATCCCCATAAACACCATTTTTTGGCTTTCAGAAACCGCTGGCAGTGGGGGGCTGGGAGAAATATGGATTAACTGGGCAAATCAAATATCCTCTCACCACAAATGACTCTTTCATTGGTTAATGCCTCAAGGCTGTTTTCCTTCTTCCTAGATTTTGCTCTCCATGGCAACATTGCAATTGCTTTTGCAGAAAACCAAGAGTGTGCGTGCTTTAGTCAAGAACAAGTTCACAGTAAATCAAGGTTTGATTAGGCCAACATGTTTTAGGGTCATGAGATGAGGTGCTCTACTTCTCTGTGGCGATCACATTTCCCAGCATTGTTGGATCAATTGAGATATCCGATATTAATGTTCTTTAAATGAGCTGTTATATAACTGAATATATGTGTATCTGCCACATAAGTCATTAGTTAATCGTTCATGTGTATTGTTTTAACGAATTATATCTCTTTAATTCCACCACAATGTCCTGCTTGTTGAACGCACGCAAAAGCATAATTATAGCGGATCATTAGCTGACTTCACCTGCTACCTACCAAAGCATTACGAAACACATGATCAAATAGTCATCAATGCACAAAGACCTCCAGATCAACTCACTTTATAGCATTGTAGCACGGGCAAGCTGTCGGTTACACAACTAGCATGAAATGGTGAGGTATGAAAAGCACTGTACCTTAATATAAGTCTTTCTGCCTCTGTCTCAGCCCAGCACAGACAAAAATTGTGAAACACTGAGACATTTTAGTAGGAATTTCAATGGTGAAAGTGCCTTAGCTGGTCTGACTAGACAGGACAGCAGAAGGAAAAAATAATAGACTGTAACACCCCCTATTGAATATGATTCCAGCTTTAAAGGATACGCAGCTATGCTATGAATGAGAGTCTATTATGGCTCACGCTGAATATCTCCTGCGTCACCTGAAATGTCCTGAATTTGATGAGATACTGTCTTACGTCAGTTGAAAAGCCAGATGCTTCTAAAAAAGCAGCAACATCACTGGTTACCATAGCAACAGAGACTTGAGCATGAAATACAAAAGACCTTTGTGAACAGATGCCTGAGCCTTGAAGGTTCAAGGGTTCAAAAGTCATCGCCATGGGAAAGGAGACCCATGCAGTGCCAGAGCGACTCCCTGAACTGTGACACCAACCCTCTCTTGAAACAGAGATCTATTAGAGATCCTTAATGGCCCTTATGAGACTTGGGTTTGGGGGGGGGGTGAGGGGGCCCCCCTAAGTGCTCCGGTAGGTTTTTATAATGTCTTTGATAGCTCTCCTACAGATAGGACAGCTAGCGTTGGCCATTTTTTTGAGGCGGAGACCGCAGGTGTAGCAGAGACACATGTGTCCGCAGGCGTAGATGACCGTGTCCACTGTGTTTTCATAGCAGATAGAACACTCGTCCTGCCATGAGCCTGAGGCAGATGGGAAGGTGGGAGATTTGGGGAGACTGACGGGCGAGTTGGGGGTTGTTCCTGTGACAGGAAAAAAAAAACTGATTACCATTCAGTCATTTATAATTGGAGCATTTATGAATAACTGTATGTCTGAACATGCAGACCTTCAGTGGAGCTGCAGAAGGCAGCAGAACAGCCACGTTCATTGAAACTGGGTTCTGGGCTTCCACCACACAGGCCTGAGGGGGAGAGGGGCGAGGCAGAGGGCGAGCCAGGGCTGGATGGGTCCCGAGCATCACCCAAGAAAGTGGAGCCTGAAAATGTACATAGTATATAAAGTATAGTATATAAACAGGAGATTTTTTATTTCCTTTCAGTACAGTTTAAAATGTATGGTTTAGTTCGAAACGTAACCTAACTGTGTAATTGGTTAACATGGTCAAATTGTTGACTGTGATTGTAATGGCACAAACATTTCAATGAAACTCTGTACTTTAAACAAGGCTTCCAACCTGTAGACCTGTGCTTAATCTCAGATATTGTGTAAAGTAAATAATTGCTTTAAAAATGATTATGTAATATAGATTAGATGGTCAGTGAACATTAAGAATACTATTCAAAAAAGCCTATGAAGCTGTTATTGCAACCCTTCACAGAACTACATAGAACATAATGTATAATGGCACAGGTGCTGCATTTGTGAATGTTATGGGGGTGTTTGTTTCATTAATCTCAGTACATTATTCTGGCTGCAGAAGCTTAGGATGGAATCTGAATCCGACACCTATAAAGACCATGATGGCCTGAGACTGTTAACAGATCTGGCATTCGGGCAACCAAATGGGTAAGCCACCTTGTATTACCCAGCATTTTAACAGAAGACATAATCTATAAAGTTTGAATAAATCAGAAAAGCAATTATCTTAGTGAGAGATCACCATTAGGAACACTTATTGACTTATTCAATGAACTGCTAATAGATTCAGCCTACTGATTGGTTGCTCATATAGTAACAAAAATACATTCTCAGTTTTGAACTAAATAGTACTTTAATGTAAGTAAAAAATATTGATACTTTTTTTGTCACAATACATGATTAAATATGGTGTATATGATCAATTATTGGAGGGGTGAGGTTTGTTCAAGTTTTAATAGAATTGTTAATGGAATTATTAGGGAAGTCATTCATTGGAATTTCAATCTGTGCTGGACTCATTATTTCCTTACAATTTCAAACCTAAACAAGGGCCATGGTAGGATTTCTGGGCCTTTTATGTAGTCTGTAGAGCTGAGACTGAATTAAATTGAACTGACCTCATTTCCAGTTTACTGGAACTTCTGATATGTCTGCGTGAATGAGAGGGAGAATTGGCTGAACTGAAACTAACTGAAACCCTCTATTGAACCTAAAACCCATGAATACATGACCCTCTGAGGTATATATGTGTGCAGTGTGCATTTACTGTAGATGAGGTTCCCCAAGGTCTTGTTTTAGGTCCGCCAGTAGTTTGATTTACGCGTGTGTGTTCTTTGCTCACATGTTTGCATACAGTATGTTAGTCCTACAATGTGATCCCTTATTAAGATGGAGACAGGGTGAGGGGTCATATATGGGGTGGGGTCCATTGAGTGTGATCCTTTGTGAGTCTGACATGCCACTCCACCTTCCTGTCATTCCACACATAGACATATCATAAATCCCCTTCTGTAGGCCTCAGCAACTGGCCCTGGATCACAAGGGCCAGGCCTCTTCAAGAGCATCTCTACTAGATTAACAGGGACACATGAACAGCTGAGTCTCTCTAACCTCCACCCGTAGAGGGAGAGACTTCAAAAAAGCCTATTAGAGAAAGTCAGACCTCCTTAAAGCCTTTTGTCATGCGTAAAATGAGCACTATGTGAAAACATGGCAGAAAGGCTTTTCTGTATTTTGAATACCAAAAGGGTACATTGTTCAGCTGTCAAATAATTCTGTTTATGCTTAAGTAAAGTGGTGAGCTGCGTGTCTCCACATATGTCCTAGATTATGGATCTCAGATTTAAAATATTGGTGGCTACTAGGAGTAGTGCACTGCATTCAGTGTATGACCGATTTGGTGCAGAAAACTGAATAGTATGTATAGTAAGTAAATGTCACACTTATTAATTTTCAAAAATATATATTAATTGAACACTGACACCGATTTCAAAACTAGTATATTTCATATGGACAGATTCTGTCTTTACACCAATCATATAGTATTTGTTACATTACTGTTAGCATGCGTTCAGAAATGAGTTACTGTACTGTAGCTAGCAGTCACCTGCAATACATTGCTGATAAACTGGGACTGAAGAGAGTCTGAATTGTGTCTATTACATGCATGTGTTTGTGCATTTCATTTATTACTACTAGATTTAATTAATGTGGTTGAGGGGAAATCAAATCTTACTGACATACCAACAATCAATATTTGCATAATAAATTGTGATTCAGCCTTCTTCCTTGGATTTATTTCCATTCTGAATTGTAACTCATCTTTCCGGCGGCTATCTTTATTACACAGTTCTCTAGAAAACTTGATTTTCCAGATCAATCATGGCATCAATCATGGTCTATGGCAACACAGTTACAACTTTTACATTCTTTTTTTGCAAGTTATTTTGTGAATCAAAATGGTAATCTACTTACAAATTAGTTATAATATATTGATTATCATTGTTATATTAATTCTCATCTTTTACCTAGAACCAAAAGCTAAAGCCTAAGCTTACATAAACCTTCATTCTTTTGCTGTCTTGCAAGCTGTTATTTCTTCCAGGTTTCCTCATTTTTCATGTCTTCATATTATATTCCCTTTCCCGTTACTGTTGAATGAGCTCAATGAGACCATTTTCTAACAAGTAAATTGTTATTACAATGACATTTTGAATCTTGAAAGAACAAAAACATTATGCTAAGAGGGGAAATAGGAATGAGAAATAGAGAAGAGATGTAAACGAGAGAAATGCTCTCAAATGAATGTTCTCAAATGAAGTGTGAATCGCCCACTCTCCTCTTCACTTTCTCATTTCCTTTCCTTCAACGCATGCTAATGAGATGGGGTGAGTGTGTAGGTGGAGGGAGGGGAATGTACTTCCAGTGACACAGACATCTTGGAGAGTGCATACAAAGCTAACAGAGGTCAGAGACCACCCACACAAACTCCTGTTATACTTCCTGTTTTTAGCTGTGTATGTTTTTGTGTGCACGTACTTTGTTGAGTTCAAACATTATTGGGAGCGCGTCAGCTGCAGGTGCGTGGGTGAGACCTGGAGCACTGTCTGGTATTCTGAAAGGTTACTGGAGTCTGCTTGGATTTTTTGTGTCAACAAAATTGATGTGATTAAAATCAAACAAAGTTTTGAAATGAATCTTGTTGATACCAACAAAAGCCAAAGCATAAGTTTTGTAAAGTTCTTAGGGGTTATATCTTTTTCTTCTCCTCAAAAGACGAAAATGCATTTTAGAGGGCCTAAGCATTTCAGAAAGAGGAAGCTGTTGCAATTCTGGAATACAATGTCCATTCGGCATGCACATGCCAATATTCAGTTACAGTAATAGTGCTACCTGCTGACAACAGGAAATGGCATGTTTTACAATGTAATGCACTTCCTGCAACATATTTATATATGCCATCAAGTTCCAAACATGCTTTAAACATACTAAACCATACTTGAAACATATGGCTAAGTGTTAAAGCATCCTACTATAAAACCAGAAGTTGTTGTAACTGGTTTTGTCTTAAAAAGTGCTGCTGAGTGGATTCTTAAACACCACTGATTGGCCAGTGTGTCAACAGATATGACTTTGATTGGCTACAATAATAATTGCTTTGCACTCTTCACTGAACACTCACACAGAAGCACACAGGGACATTCGACAGGTGTCTGTTAGCAGATCCATCTATGTACATGTAGATCTGCTGATGGTCATGGATTTCAAACACTCCCCTGCTTCTGTGTGAAGTAATGATCACAGCAACCAATTACAGTCATATCTGTTGGGCACATCTGGATAATGACTGACTGACACATTTGGATAATGTAACACAGAACTACAGATTTGGCATGCTTACCTAGAATCCTTAGCTGCGTGACAGCACCATGCAGTCCAAAGAACATCCAGAGTGGTCGTGAGTTATCCACACACACCTGCATCCCCACATTGTTGCCATTATGACTCAGAATGACTTCTCCTTCCTGTGTGACCAGGAAACCCAGGATATCGCCACTCTGCAAAGCAGTGGGCACCCTGCACACCGCCCAGAATTCCTTACGGTCCACCAGTGCCTCAGGATTGTAAGGGAGGTCACTGGGGCGAAGCACTGCTGGATCACATGACGTCACGCCATATGAAAGAGACCCAGATCGAGCAGGGCTGGACTTAATGACTTTGATGAAGATGGTTTCGCCAATTCGCAGCGGGCGATCTGTGAAGACCAGCGTGCGTTCTTCACGGTTGTGTTCGGATCGGGCAACGGTCTGTTCATTAAGGGTTTTGATGTGGGCACCTCGGAGCTGGTGGAAACGTAGGTCACATTCCAAGGTGTGAGGAAGCAGTGATGACTGCTGGGAGTTCATGGAATTTTGAGGAATTGGACAGGCGACAGGAGCGGGTGGGAGCCGAAGTCTGGCATCATCTTGTTGCTGGTTAAGATCACAAAGACTGACGGACAGACGGGAGGTGTCTGCTTCACGTCGTAATGAGGTGGATCCACGCACTGTGGTGAAGGATCGGGGGCGGAGAAGGTCTGGAGGGACGACTTCACTGTCTGTGGGACAGAAGTGGGATACGCAGTTAGCTACCAGTTGTCACATTAGCGTTTTGTACTAGACCACTGGTCTCAGACTCAATTTCTGAAAGGCCACAGCTCTGCACAGTTTAGCTCCAACCCTAATCAAACACACCTTATCCAGCTAATCACGGTCTTCAGGATCACTAGAAACCTCCAAGCAGGTGTGTTTTGGAGCTGGGTGGAGCTGTGCTGGGTAAACTGTGCAAAGCTGTGGCCTTCCCAGAATTGAGTTTCAGACCAATGTATTACACAGTATGATTTTACTGAATGGTTGATCCTAGACAATCAACAACTACTGGGTGGTTAATCAGCCCCACAGATTTCAATGTCTATCACTAATTATGCCACTCTAATGGGCCCTGGCTCGACTGTTTTAGAGGGTTCCCTGTTGAATAAACTAGCATATGCAGGTTAGGTATGTTTTGAAAAATGGCAGCTAGTTTGAGCTGGTTTAAGATGGTCCCTAGCTGCTTTAATTAAGCTGGTAATGTGCTGATCCTAAGCAGCTAGATCCTAGCTACTATTCAAACTAGCTGCGATGGTTCAAAACATACCTAACCAGCATATGCTAGTTTATTCAACAGGGAACCCTCTAAAACAGTCGAGTCAGTACCCATTAGGGTGGCATAATTAGTGATAGGTTGGTTGGTTTTCGGGGTAAAAAGACCAACCTAGGAGACCGACTAAACATCAGCTTGACCAGGCCGTGAGAAAAATTAGACCACTATGATGGTTTGCTCTTTTTTTCAGAAGCATAGAGATACACAGAGAAGTCTTTTTGACAGCTATCACAAACATACAGGCACACATCTCTGTGTCCGTACAATGCACAAAACAAAAAATAACATACATGTTACGCACTACTATTTTACATGAGAGCTAAACTTGTTTTCAAAATGTCTGCCAGAGAGTGTCTCTTTACATTCTTTACCATTTATACCAGATACTCATTGGCTGCCATGAATAGAACTTTATAGTAATGTAATAGTAGGCCAGCATAGTACTATAAGCACAACATACCCACTGCTCCTCGCCCGTCTGCCAAAAATAGTGCAAAATATGAATGAAATGCTGCGCTAGCGAAGTGTTTTGCGTACACTAAATTTAATTCCCCACTCCTAGTAACCTAAAATAGCTTATTACAGTAGTTTAGAGGTAGGCTAGCTTAGTTTATCACAGCTCAGCACTCAAACAAGCTGAAGACTGTCATTCCCCCTTTTGTAACTGATAGCCCCACTGGAGTGTGCCCTGTATTTAGACCTCATCTGTGCATTCGAAGACAGTCAGACCCCAGACAAAAATATTAGCTCTAAAAGTAGCCTGCCGCTGCTAATTAGCTTGTTAAAATTAGACTTTCCTCCTAAGAGCCACATCTTTGATATTTTTTTTTAAAAAAGGGAAAACATTATTTAACCTACACAGGAAAATGGATTTTGCATGCTATATTTAACCTATACAATGCATGAAATGAAGTTTGGAGATTGGATGGATTTAAATATTTTAACATCGACCCTGTGCGATATTTGTTTACAAAGTTTAGCGTGAATAAATGACTATAAGGTGCTTCGCATCCTCACAACAGTGCTGCTTTGAAAGAGAGAAAGAGACGGTTACACACCGAAGGAAATGACCAGAAGATAAAAAGAAGGTGGAGGTCAAGAAGTGTGATAGATGGAGATAAAAGGAAAGTGAGAGGATTTACCTCCAGAGGGCCTCTCTCGCCTTCTGCCTCTCTTTCTCTTCCTGTGTCTGTCTCTATATATCGACATTGACCCACAGAGACTGTTGATTAGCTCTCGTCTCAGATAAACCCTCTTAGACCCATTACAGTATGTGTGAGTGCTTCAGCAAACGACAGTGAAAGAGAAAAAGCAGTTCTCTAACCCTCTATATTTAGTTCTATAAGGACTTAACTCATTCAATCAGGATGAAGGACGCAATATTGTTTGCTTAGAGATTAATTCCTAAAATACAAGGCGAACAGGTCAGCAAATGACTTATTCCCCAATAATACGCAAAGCTATTGAGCAAACAGAATGAAGCAATATCTGTGACACAACTGCTTTTCTTCCTATCCTTCAGAAAAAGTCAACAAAAGATTATAATTACATGCATCACTGAAGCATTGAAATATTTGCAAAGTACAGCTAGAGTAAGTAAATTAAAAAAAAGGTTAAGTGAAATATGAATTTTGATGTGTAATAAGGATGCTAAAACTCTCTTATATTTGTGTCAGGTCTTGAGCGACTCTGAGCTTGAATGCATGTATATGTATCACAGCATCTTTGTTCCAACTGTCTCCACCTCTATGTAACTCCTCCCCCTTGGAAACTTATATGAATTGCAACACTGCTTTAGTTAGACAACAGACAATAGACAACTCTGACATTAGAGATTTACTTTGATGACTGCAGCACGTGGACAGAGTCCTCACAATAAAGAGAACTTTGCTTCCGGATTTGTCTTTCTCCTGGTCTCTTTGAAAGAAGTTTCACAACAGCAGATACTGTATAGATCTCCATTGGTAATGCTTTGCAATTATGTTCATTTTAAGATTATGCTTTATATAATTAATTTCGTATTTATTAATTGAGGTAATTATCTGATATAACTAAATATGAAATGTTGAGATGTTAAAAATTAATTTGTATACATAAAAATTAATATATAAATATATACTCTTAAATTACGCGTTAGCTGTTAGATTAACGCTAACACAAAAGTTCTTTTTGTAAAGTGTTGCCTCTCCATTTTCTGCACCTCCTGCTTGTGATCGCAATGGATATATAGTTTTGGATATATAGTATATATAGTGGATATTTGGATATATAAATCTTCCGTTGGTCACTACGCTTACTTATAACTTTCAGATCTTGCTATGATAAATGAATCTAAGTACACACATAGTCTTTGATTTGCATACAAAAAAACCTGCCTGCTGCATGAGGTGCTCTGAACTGCAAATCTGTGTCGCAACATAAGGACTTCATTTCTCCTTATTGATCCATTAAAAACATTTTCTAAGAGCTTCAAAGTGTCTTGTGTGGTAGTCTGTGCTAATTAGCGAAATATTAAACACTCCTAAGGAGAGCGTGGGGATGGCCCAAGGGCACTAACTTAACACAACTAAAAATTAACAGCGAGATGGAGATAAATTTAAACCTGTTACAGTCATTTATGGGCAAGAAGGAAAAATAAAAAAAAAGACATAATAGGAGTAACATTATATTCCTCACAAAAATTCTAGCTGCAACTTTTAAAACAAAAATCTTTACGGTGGCCTCTGAGAATTGAAAAATAATAATTCACCCAACACCTAAAAAGATTTACTTTTCTTTATGGTGATCCAAACCGAGTGATCCAAACTTTCAGTGTATTGTTCATCCCACATATTCAAACTTGCCACAAAACAGGTTGGTTTTGATGACTGACGACTACCTTTTTCAATCCACACCCAGCTTATCCATTGTTTATCCATTATTAATGCCCAGCTTTGAAGTGGTTCCCAATCCTGATCCTGGAGTAAAATACACCCCATTCAACTGATCAGCTCGTTTGTACTGACTTAAAGATCTGAAATTGCTGTATTGGATGACAGGGACATCCAAAAAGTGAACTGTTGAGATCCCGGACCAGCTTGGACATTGATCAAAACATCCTTCATGAGGGTGAGTAAATGATGAAAGAATTTCTCGTTTTGGATGAACTGACACAGTTAAAGCAGACACACACACAACTGAACCCACCCAGTTGGACTGGACAGAGAAGCAGGTAATGACATCACCACAGGACGTCTGGCTGGAGTGTGTCTCTTAGATCAGGCTCATTAGCGTAAAGCCATGCTGTAAATAGGATTAATCCAGGCTTCAATGTCCCACACTGCCCTAGACCTGGAGGCACTGACGCAAGCCTAGAATCTAGTTTGAACAGACATGATGCTTCTCTCTGGATAAATCACATTAAAGAAAAAAGGAAGTGGACAGGGAAATGAATGGTTGACATGGAATGAGATAGAAAAACGTGCGCAAGACATTTACTGGATGCTTTTGGATGGGTGCTTTCTCGTTAACTCATCCC
>JAUMHI010000033.1:21818339-21834016 GCA_032359435.1 Enteromius unitaeniatus
ATGGAATGAGATAGAAAAACGTGCGCAAGACATTTACTGGATGCTTTTGGATGGGTGCTTTCTCGTTAACTCATCCCCGTCTCATCATTCTCCAATATTCTTTTTTTCCATAGCCATTCTCAATCTTAATAGGATCATACTACAACGGGTATTCTGGATGGTCTGGAACCAATGGTCTGGATTCTGTCTGATAACAGTGGAAATAACACTTCAGATGTATAAAATAGACACTTTCACTCAGAAGTACATTGATGCGATCAGTTCTACAGTGACAACGCCTACATTTACACAGTCATTGTTTGGCATAGATAATCATGTTTACTAAAATATGTGACTTGAATTGTTACACTCATACAATAGCTACTGTAGTTGTTTGAATACTTTCTGGATGAATAGATCAAGTCACACCCTTTTCAGTTCTCTTAAATGTCAACGAAGATGACAATCAGACAGGGTTTTTATAGTTTCGGTTTTATTTTCAATTTGTCTGTTTAGATTCATTTAAAAATGGCTATAGAAAATGTGTTTTAGTCTACCTGGTCTCATGGCATAAACATATCTTGATGCACTTTTAGCGAGACGTGCCAGAAAGAACATATCACTGACGTTTGCAAAAGAAATGATCACTAGAGGCAGTACAACTCTGACACCTTTTATTCCTTTTCACACAAATGTACAGAGTTTCGATTAATAAAGCATAATTTTCACACAATTACTTGAAGAATATCATGTAATGACTTCAAAACAATATTAATATTCTGGGAGATTTAAAAAATTATGCTCTTGAACGTTAGCGTCACACTTATCCAGCTTCATATCTATGGATTTTTTTTATAGATTGTAGGTTAGTTTGGTAGCTTTTGGAGTACAGAGATGTACTTGAGAGGGGAGGAGCTCCGGTTTGAGTCCCGTGTAACTACGGTTCGAGAAAACAGTTCAAATCTGAAAAAGTAAGTTGAAATGGCACGGTTGCATCAACAAATATGTTTTTATATCATTTTCGCATTTGTTAAGACTATCAGGTAGATTAAGGCTTGGATTTGGTGTAGGGCATATTTCCAACATGATAGAGCAGTCCATAAAAAAGAAGATAATGGATATTTCAGTTCTGAACTGCAGCAATACATACTTAAATCAACGTAATAAAAATGTGCCAGGGAACCTGTGTTTATGCACCACTCAGTGGACATTTCTGCAGTAAGATACGTAAAAACTGCTGCACAAAATGTGCACAGAGGAACATATTTTTATGAGGTTTTAGTATAGATTACATGTTTGTTTTCATATTTAGTTCAGTTAACACAAATGTTTTGATTTAGTTTTTTTTTTAAACAGACAATAAGTATGATATAACAGCAGCTTGCAGAAACATATCTTAGCTTCATAGATTGTGTTAAGCCTAGTGGTCCATGCTGTTTTTTAAAGCTGAGACACAAATTGTCTTTGTCAGTCATGACGTGAAAAAACAGACTTAAATCTGTCTGCTTTGACCATTCATCAACAGACTCTTCAAAAAAAGGCGTTAGAATGCCTGAAGGTTTGCTTAGGGTTTCTGTTTTATATTCTCCATTTAGTGCTAATTACTAAATGGACTCGCTGGGCCACTCTGAGGGAGCACGGACATTAACTGCACGCTTGGTGTGGAAATCTTAAAGTAAAGGAAATGGGAAAAACCAAGGGAGGGGCAAAGACAAGAGAGCGTTCGTGCCAAGATATCTGTGACCGGTGGCAGCTGCTGCCCCTCTAATTACCCTGCACCTGCTTCACTGCCAATCCTCACATTTCCTTTGTCTTATTGGCAGCTTTCACACAAGCCCCGGCTACCCTGCAATGTGACTGGCTGAGACCAGATTCTAATCTCTTTGAAAGTATAAATCTCTTTAAAAAAGAAGACTTGCACATTAATGCCTCACTTTAGTGATGGGACGCAGCTGCACTGACCAAAAGCAAACACCCATTTTGATTGTCGTTTTTTTTTTTTTTTTTAGCACCAGGCTCCAGCACCTGTTGGTTTAAACACAAAAGGCAGTGGAAAATAAGCAGATGAGGTTTCTGATAAACAAAAGCGGCTCTTGGTTCAGTCAGAAAGAGCCTGGATGGGAATGAAATGCCCAAAAATGGAAGTGAACGTTCTTCGGTTTTGTTTTACTTTGAGGCACTGTACAAGGTTGTTCTTTTTGATTTTTCATTTCCCCTTTTTGCTCTTTTATCTACTGCTATACGAATACTACTATACTCTTTTTGCCTATAGCATTTCCCCATTTTAATGAAAGGAATGTTTTAGTTCTGTCTTACAAAGCTTGTGATTGAATCCCAGTTTGTAAGATGTTCAATGTGAACAAATAACTGGGAAATTAGCGTGGGGTCCGCAGGGCAGTGTGATGCTGATGAATATGGTACATGTAAGTGTGTGTTTGAGGAAACAGTAGGGGGAGACAGGAGTGGTTTCAGTAAGCCTGTTGGCTGTATGCCATGCTTGGCTGTTGGGTTTCTTTGTTTGAAATAATGGCCACACAGGCAACACGTGGACCCATTAACAAATGATCTCTGGGTCACAAACCTCCTTCCCTGAGGTCATTTCTCACTTTCTCTCTCTGAAACACACACACACGTACACAGCCAAGTACACTCAAAAAGCCACAAAAGACCCTCTGTGTGGATCATGTCCAAATTTTAGTCAGACCAACCATGGTTTCCTTGCCTCATGTCACAGATAAAGTGAACACGGAATCCAAAATTGAGCTATTTTATAGTGCACAATTCCTTGGTGACCACAAAAAGTAAAAATACCAGGCTGCTGAATTTAACCCCTTTGTGTCATTACAAGCTTTTTTCATTTGTACCACCCATTTAATTTAACCCAGCAGATTGGAGACATACCGAAATTTTGCACTGTGACTCTGACCCAGGAAACACGAGAAGGTCTGTGTAGCCCTAAATATGTGGATGTTTATCTAGCAGTCTATAAACTGATGTTTGCCCATAACTCCCTCAAAGAGGCCCTGAAGAGCTCTGCCTATATATAAGACAGCCACACCTTATCTCAGCAGCACTGTCCATGTTTGGATGTCCAGAGGCCTTGGCATGAGCAAATTGAAGGAAAAGGGGAGTTCTAAGTTTGGAGAAGGGATACAAGGACACTTAACAGCAGGAAAAGGAAGGTGTTCTGCTTTGGGACAGGTCACGCTACACTTTCCCGCCACCTTGAGCACTCTTCCCAGAACTTCCTGTGATGGTTCGAGCTCTTAAAAACAGAATCTGACCTCTTGACAAGCGTTTCTTCACATTCTTCCCCCTTCTTTGAACTCAAAACATGAAATACTGTCAAATAGCCAAATGGTACATCTGTTATCTGCAAACATCTGTTGTTCTAATTTCTTTAATTTGTTCCACCCCAACGCAGTTGGCCAGCTAAACAAATGCAATTACTACTGTTAATACCCATTATGTGAGCTAGTACAGAAACAACCCATCAGTCTCACTAATTCACTCTTTCTGGCTGAATTGGTTAAATAGTCCATATTTAAGATATTATTTTTGGAGGATTATGCTTTCAGCGGGGGACTTTTAGTTAGGTTTATTAGCCTGGAATGGCCCACCATAGCCAAGTCAAACTTGCACGTCAATCAAATAAATCAAGAAAATCTGTATGATCTGCATATTTCTTAACAAATATTATAGAAGTGAGCCACGAGTATTGCTTTCATTTGATCCGAGAAAACAATAGATATGCTGTCATAGTAAAGTTACACTGATACTAATGTGAAAAAAACCCAGATAAGTTCCCAAATCAAAACAGAAGAAACCCCAGCTTATCTATTTTCTACCGCTGAACATGAAATGAAATAAAGTGCAGCCTTCTAATTTCAATATTAATCAAAACATATGAACACAATGTATACACACCTATTGGTAAACCTAAATAGAAATCCATTCATAGAATTCCATTGAGACTGTAATGAACTTTTCTTGTAGCCAAATTGCATTTAGCACCACAAGGGTCCAGTTGTACTGTATCCCTCGAGAATCCAGATGCTATGCTCTTGCTACATAGTCCAGATGTTTAACAAGCTATTTGAAATCCTATTAGGAGCTGGTCTGGATGTGCATATAGAGAGTGTTTTCTTTCACTACATTATTTGGACACTGAAAGCACAAAGGCTTTAAGTTAAACTATAGAGACATGAAATGTACCATGACACCCTGTTTTGAGTCATGAGATAAAGATGGCTGAAACACATTCTGTGTATGTAAAATATTCATTGTATATACCCAGTACCAGATTTAGTCTGCTGTGGGCTCTTCTGACTTTAGTCTTGTTAGTCACATCTATGTAATACTCAACTAAGCCAAACATACTTAGTGCTAGCCCACCACCATCCATCAGGATTTCCAGTTCATGCAGTATAGTATAATAAACCCACACAATGGAGGTTATATACTATAATCAATGGCGACCATCTTGCAAAATAAACAAAGATAACTATGTCAGCAACTGCTTCTGCCAGCTAAATCTCAAAAAGGATGCAAATTCTGGGAAACCGTGCAATTATATGATATTTTTTTGTACACTGGTACTTCCCAATAATTTGGTCCACCGGCTTTTTCTGCATTTAGCATTTAGGGTTACTGAGGACTGGGTTATTTATTAAACAACATTCCAGCTTCACTGCATTTCCAAACGCCTCAAGGGACGATTTCATTTCAACAATATATTCTAGAACCCTGAAAACTACACCACACTAGCAAAGTCCAACCAGACTAATCGCATACTAGAAAGAAGCCCGTAGGTGGTATCACCTCCTAGCTGCAGGAGCGTTAAAGAGTGTTGAGGAGCGGATAATACAGGAGAAAGGGAAGTTGGACAGACAGGAGATCACAGTGAGTGAATGTTTGCCTCTAAGGAAGGAATGAGTATTTACGTGCAGGAGGCTGATTTACTGCTCATGGCTATATTTTTCCCTGTCAAGAGTTTTATTAGTGATGGAGAGGATTTTAACACCATTCAAAAGACAGTGTGTCAGTGTCACTGCTTATTTTAAAATGACTGCTAAAGCCTTCTGTTAAGGGTTGGAACCTGTAATTTCTGCACTACTAGTGTCACAAAATGGAATTGCAACTCATTTTAAACACGTTACCCTAGGCTCCCTGTCATTGCTGGTTACACAAATAATCACACCCCCGAATGTACAACATGTTGTTGTGTTAGGCTGGTTGAGATACTTGGATTAAAACACACACACACACACACGACGGGTACGTGTCGATCCCCTAGGTCGAGCGCACTGTGGCGGTGCATCTCTGCCCGCACAGTGCCGCCGCCTGGCGTGGACCGCCACGGCTCCCGTCCGAGGCGTGTAAGACCTTGTCCGCTCTCGCAGGCCGGGCATACTACGCCGCTGGGCAGGCTGCCACCTCCCTGCATGCAATGGCCACACTACAAGTGTACCAGGCCAAAGCATTAAAACATCTGCACAAGGGTGGATCTGACCAAGGGGTGATGCAGGAACTGACCTGCTCTACGGGCGACGAAGATTGCCGCACATGCCCTTGGCCAGGTGATGTCCACGGTAGTGACTCAGGAGCGCCACCTTTGGCTGAACCTGGCACAGATGGCTGATGCTGACAAAGTTCGCTTTCTTGACACTCCCATCTCCTTGGCCGGCCTCTTCCTCCCAGTTAATCATAGCGCTATCAATCACACGCTCTTGGCTGTTTATGAGTTATGGTGGATTAATTAAATGTCAACTTGAAGACTATCCTGAAATGGATCTCTGGCAACCGTGGCATCAACTTCAAGCCAGTGTACGTTTCAGCAATGCATTCTTTTAAAACACCAGCGTAATAGGCATGTTATGCTGGTACCTGAAATGATCTCAATCATTAGTGAAAGCTGTGCCGTTAGTGTGGGTGTGTGCGTTTGTTATTGTGCACAGTGTAATCACTTGTACATGTGTGTGTGTTTCAAACTCACAGGTGCATGAGAAAATTTCATCGTCTATTTAAGCCCCAGGCACTCAAAACACAGTTTCACAAGATAAGAACGGCTAGAATTACAAAAGAACAATTTATGGCATCTGTACAAGCGGGCCGTAGAACGTTCAAATTCATCTTCAAATCTCATTCTGTTAATGGCTTACAAATGGTTCCACAAAATTTAGACCAGTTTTTCCATGCCCAATCAAAGCTGTATTTATCTAGCACATGAATTGAGAAAAACAGAAAAGCATTTCTTTAAGATTAACATGCATTCACAACCTGTTTTTCTTCTCTAATGCGACGTTTCTGAGTGACAAATTATATTCAGCAAGAAAAATGTAGGTTGGGACTTTTCCATTGGGATTTTCATCCTTTGAGAAAAGTGTGCGTTCTAGACCTGGTTTTGCGTTTGCCTTGGATTGTGTAGGCCTACCCCTTTTGAAACGCTGCTTGGAGCCACTTTTAACTGGGACGTGGTGACTGAAGGTCAAGTTCAACGTCAAGAGCATTGCAATGTATCACGATGTTAATGCTTTTTTCTTATTTGTCAACTTATTGCAATTTGTTCATTAATTAATTACATTAACATCAGCCAAAAGCAACCTAAATTTCTGACTAAATCTTTATTTATTCATTCAGTCAGTCCACCATTCATTTAGGAATGGTTTACAACAAGACCAAGACAGTGTATTAATAAAGTAAATTCTACATAGGGTCAGTTCTTGATTCCTCAGGCTTTGCGTACTGTCGCTAACAAGTTCTTCCTTCCCACGTCCTGTAAATAAAGGCATTTCATGTCAGCCCACAGGAAACTGAGACTTCAATGTGAATGTTTCAGTCCTGGCATCAGCACTCCAGGAGCAACATTTGATGGAAATACAGGAAGAGCTCTTTTGATCTTTCTCTGCAGGCTCTATGCACACTTATAAACCCTTCTGGGAAAAGAAAATGTGACGTACTGCTGGGAGGTGTTGGCGCGCGTGTGTTTCAAATGACGGATGATTAGTTTGCTTTTTAATGTTTGTTCATTGTTTATGTTGCAAAAACTGTGCTGAGAAGTTTATAGTGCACTTTCTGAGCTGACGCTTACTGCTTATGTACACAGAGTGAATACTGCTATGATAGGCGGTGTAAAACAGGTCTCTCACACACAATTTTTGGTTCCTGCATGGCAGTAAACCATCGAAGAACATAGGTTCAGTAGTGCATGTCAACGCTGTCCTTCGTGAAGCAAAGGTACAGATAAAGTTACTCGCACACGTAACAAAACACATCCCACACAGTGGACAGATAGCAGACAGAGAGGCTGCCGTCAATTGCCACAGAGCTCAATTAGGATAAATGGAGCTATCTCTGGTGTATGTGACCTGGTTCTATAATTAACCCTGGGGGATGACAGCATTAAAGCCTGCTGCATGTATGCGTGTGAGATGTGAATGTCTCGCCTCTTACTGCCAAACCCCCCTTCCATGCACAAACACTCGTACACTCGGCGGTACATCAAAGCGTGGCGTATGGTATGTTCTGCTCATGACAATGTTGACTGTGATTATATACAGCGATACATCTAGACCACTGCCTTCAAGTTTTAAGCTCTCTGATTTACTGTGTGTTTGGAGCAAGAGCTATTCTTGATCATACGCTTACATAAACAGTAAAAATAAAGTTTTTAAGACAACTTTAGCACATTACCTAAATGGTGTAGTGCGCTTTAGTTCACGAAACTGGTCTGAATGATTTGTTCAAAACGTAGATTGATTGAGTTAACTCAGGCATAATGCTTTGCATATGGAGGAGACAAGCAACAGCCTCAGACATGCATAGTGAATGTGTTATTGCTCGATTAACAGGCAATTAAATTCTAACTATTTAGGAGGAAACATGTCCCAAAACTATTCATAACAAATTATTATGCACCTAATGGCATAAAAGTGTCTAATTTTCACTATTCTTTGAAAAACGTTTCAGCAAAACTCTTAATAAATAGTAAAAAATACTATTATTTATGCTGCAAACTAAGTTTTTCCACTTTAAAAACAAAGCTAGCAATAATAAAAAAAAATGCTACTTCAGTTTTCCTTTTACAGTGTGTTATAGCAGAACATTTAGACTTGGCATTAACTGGCTGAACTTCTGTATGCAGGCAGTTATTTTTCTCACCCAGCAGTTGCACTCCTCTGGTCAGACCGTAGACATCGATGAGGGCCCACAGGGGCTCTGTGGTGCGAACGCCGCTGAAGAACAGCATGGGGCTGGAATCGTTGATGCGGTAAAATACTCTCCCCTTCTTATCCACCCAGAAGGAAATGAGGTTTCCTTCATTTGCAAACTCTTCTGGTAGGGCCTTGGCCCAGAATCCGTTCTGGGATACCAGGTCAGGGCAGGCGTATTTGGGCAGGCTGTCGGGATTGATTCGAGACGGGTCCTTAGAAGTAAAGCCCAGGCGGAGAGCACCACTCCAGCAGCACTGCTTTTTAGTTATCTAAATACAGGAAAATGCCTCTGTTATTATTACAACATTAGACAGTGTTCTTTATGGGTCATTGTATAGCATAGAATGTTTACTTTCAGAAATACTAATATACACCTTTTTGGGGTTGATAAGGTGTTTAAAAACGATGGTTTTGATTTATTTTTGTTATACGATATATAAAATACAGGACATATTTTATGCAGAAGTTACTTTTTAATGGCCACTAGCAGCAAGAAAACTATTTTTTGTAAATGCATGATCTGTCATGATCAGCAAGATCTGTCATGAAACTATAGATGGTACAGGCTGACTGATTCAATACTGACTAACTCAATATGATATAATCAAATAATTATTCGCTGGTTTCTTTTTTGCTGCTCAACATTCAAGTACTTGACTAGTGTTTGCTGTAGCAGTGTCAGCGTGTGCTACAGAAACCCTCCGTCTTCCCTAGCTCCACCTGTGTAGATCTGCTATGAGTATTTCTTCTGCTATGCTGCTGCTGCCGCCAATACATATCTATTCCACAAAGACACAAAATTCTTCATCCGCATTCATTTTAATCTCATTTCTGTTTTGGGCAAACAACTGGGATTTTAATTTACATTTCTTTCATGCTTGTCTAAAGCAAGTTTCCACTTCATTTCTTTAAAACCTTGTGATACGTTTCAACTTAATTCTATTCTAAGGCCAAACAAGGGGCACGTTTTGTGATGGTCATAAATGGTTGAGCGTAGGGGACGATTGAGGGGATGTATGAGTTAGCCGCGTGGTGTGTTTGGAGTAGAGAAGCTCTGTTTTATTTGATTTACAGTAACTCCAGGAATGAGCACTACAAACATTTCAAGAACACAATGACTTATATCACAGCGGCTCTGCACTGCTGAGAGTTAAGACTTGACTCACTAAAAACAAAGTAATCTGTGTGTGCTGGTCTGGTTGAATAACTAGTTGGGTTAGATTGTAACGCCATAGTCTGTGATAGGAGTGTTTATTTTGGTTTGTTCCTGCATTAACCTGGGAAGTGAGAACTTGCGCAACTTCATTAGGATGGTGTTTTTAAAGTACAATAACAATAGAGGAACAAGCTAAGCAGGACAGAAAGCGAAAACCCATTTTTATACACACACTAGACTATGTCAAGACAGATGAATATTTGTAACACAACGTCGTCTTTGCTGTAGCAGACCCTCAGAGGTCTTCACATCCGCCTAAATCGTGTAAATCGTCCACTTGAGTATTCCCCACTCACCATCCCCCTTAGAATATCCCACTGTTTCCAAATATTCAACATGCCCTAGATTCACGCCTTTCCTTGTTCCTACCTTTAAGCGTACTTGCTCATAAAGAGCGATGGGCCGGTTGCTGAAAGTGATGGCGTTGCAAAAGCTGGCCTGCCGTTTGACGCTCCTTTGTGCTAGATCCATGACTATCTGAGAACCTTTAGCATTGGGGTGGAAGAGCAGGGGGCTCACGGGAACACCTCCGCATGGATGCAAGGGTAAACAGCGTTTGGGTTTGTGGTGGCATCGGTGAGCTGTTGAGGGGAACGGTCCACCCAGAGAGTCTAGGAGAGAAAACGAAAGACTGCTTTATAAAACATGGTCCACCAGTGTGATTAAAAAGTACAAATGATCATTTTAATTCATCTAAAATACAAAATGGTGTGAAAATAAGTCTTCTCTCAGCTATAATCACGTTTAAAACCTTAGCTTGGTATGACTAAGCCTGGCCTTTACTTTCAAATCAATGAACCGCATGAAACAGCATCAGCCCTTGCATGGTGAGATTTGTCTGACCCCATTTCACGCAGCATTTGTGTACAGCATTTTCATTGGACAAAGTGATTTTTAGCTTTGTAGATAAATCTAATTTGCTTTTCCCAACAGGCTGAACTGAACTGTACTGAAGCATAACATTAGTGCTTTTTTGGAATGCGTTTATGAAACATACAGTATGTTGCACTGCTGATTTGTCTTTGCTTGTAGTCGCTTAATGGAAAATTGTGTTGACTGATTGTCAATGTATTAATTCATAACAGTCTTTCTCTCACTTACAAGCTCACCAGGTTTTGTGCGTGTGAAGCTCCACGCCTGAAAAGAGGTGCGCTTCCATGCTAATCTGAGCCTTACATTTTACAGTGCACATATGCAACAGGAATGATTTACAGGATGACAGAGCACAACAGAAGATGTGAACATTTTCTAATTATACACCCACGTGCCAAAACAATGAGCTTTCCGCCCTAATGCAACCAACATCTCTCAACATGTTATACCTGAAAATGCAGTCATTTTAATCTACATTCTATAATACTGTCACCCTATCTATCAAAGTGTCTCCATACTTCTGAATTGCTCTAAATTGTCTCCATAGTTGAGTTTCCATAAATGACATAACAGAAGGTGAATGTCTCTTTTAGAGGCACAGTGATGATTTAGCATGGGTTCATCCATGAGCGATTTCAACTCTATGGCTATCCTCTCTGCATTCATTCATGTCCAACATTCACCCAGTTGGCAAAGGGGCTCCTTTAACAAGATAACACACCCTCACAGGTCTGTAATAGCACAGTTGGAGGAGCATTCAGTGATGACACCAGTCCTCTCAGCTATTGTGGCTCCCTTGTAGAAGCTGATAGTGGGCAATGACATGTTTCCTGAGCAATGCAGATAAGGCTACATGTCACAAGAGAAGAGAATGAAGACCGTATATTCTTTTCTATATCTGGCAACCACAGGCTCATTTAAAAGCCATCAAATGATAAAATATTGTATTATAAAACATTAGTATGCCTCAGGTGTCTTTTCAGCCTTGTAAGTTGCATACATGTGTCTGTAAGTGTGTGTGTGGGCAGGTCTGTTAGCCGACGGACATTGTGTGTAACACTCATAGTCTGAGCACAGTAAAATGAATACATTAGCAAACACAAGAGCTGCAGCTGTCAGACAGAAAATGGAGGTTAAGTAGCAGCTCATGTTCCTTAGCAACGCTGCCATGGTGAGAGCTTTCCGTTTTCTGCTGATCTGAGTTCAGCGTCTGTGCTTTCACTTAGTCTGTCTGGACAGGGAAAGGTGATCCCAGATCGGTTTAATCTGCTAAATGCTGTTTTGTGTCTAAACTGGGTTTGAGGAGGGAAAAAAATGCATTTTACGAATTACTGGAACACGTTACGGCATAAACAATATTAAATGTTCATTCAAACAAGGTAGGTTCATTATTCCAACTAATTAAATGATAATTTAATTAAAATTAAATTAATTGTGTTTCTGATCTTACTGCAAATGATTCGATTAGAATTTAACTTAAAAATAACCCTATCGTCTTTCTTAATAATGTTCTTGGTCTTTATGAAACATCGCTACAAGTTATTCAAAGAAAGAAAAAAAAAACGAATATTAAGTTCAGCTCCATTCTTTAATATAACACCCACTTTTTTATGATGAAATCATTTCCTGGATAAAATCAAGTCCCACCTCACATTTTTTCCCAGTAAAATCTGTTAGGAACAGCAATTCACACTGACTTTTTATAACTTCTTTTTGTCATACTACATTTTATTATATAAGACAGACACAAATCATAAAATGCAGCTCAGGACATGCAGACACACACACACACATTGTAAGTAATAGAAGCCAGTGACACAACAGTCTCCAACACACAAAAAGCAGATTCCACCCAGGGCTACCAAACGCATCACAATGCTGCTATTTCTATGGTAACCACATTCTTTTTAAGGTAACTAATGAACAGAAAATGATTCTTACATAAGTTCATCCCATAAAGAACAGCCTGGGGGGTCTGAATCAACACACTTGAGCATATGAATAATCATTAGTGGTAGATGTTGTGGTATGTGGTAGACTATTGAATACTATTGATATTATACACTAATATAGTATAATCACTCATTTAACATAATATAAAAAGCAGCAAGAGAGCATACACTGGACCACAAAACCTCAATTTTTGAGAATAACTAAGCTTTCCATTGATGCGTGGTTTGTTATTATAAGACAATATTTGGCTGAGATACAACTATTTAAAAATCTGAAACCTGAGGGTATATAAAAAAATAAAAATATTGAGAAAATAGTTTTTCAAGTTGTCCAAATTAAGTTCTCAATGCATATTACGAATTATAAAATTACGTTTAGATATTTTTATAACTTTCACACATACAGTGCATTGTTGGCTATTGCTACAAATAACCATATAACCATGCTACTTATAACTGGTTTCATGGTGTGTATTTAAAAGGTTTTTGTCTGATTTCTAAACTGGGAAAAAGGGTCTAGTAAAACACGCTTGTGTTCTTTTTATTCCATTTTTTACCTTCACATGCTAAGGTTAAGTTTAACGTCGCTGTGTGGAATAAGGTTGTCAGGTAGCTGCTATTTTTATCCTCATTACATCCTCATTAGCATGCAGACGTGTTCAGGGCAGGTTTAGATGTCTGACTGTAGGTCAGAGAATGTCATGTAGTGTGTAAACACCTCGCATCACACACACTCTCACACGCTCAATGTTAAAAAAAAACTGCTCGGCCAGCAACACTCCTGGACTGTTTTCACAACAGAACATCCCCGGGCTAACTTTCTGCAGTTTGGTTTGCTGAATACATGCAGTGTAAAGTTTGATTTAAAGTGACTTGCAAAGGAGAACATGAGAACGTTTTATTACATGCATCACAGGGAGTCCAAGTCTACAGCCAAATATATTCAGCTAACAGACAGTACAATATCTGTCCGGTTTCATCTGTTCAAGGGCTCCAATAGAGGAAAATAGTCTTAAACGTACCTTTAAATGTGAAGTGTGTTCATTTTGTATTGTCCTGCAATAGTGTAATGCAAGTTCTGAGTAGATTTTAGAATGATTTTAAATTCATATACATTTTTTGCAGTGAATACGTATCATACATATTTTAATAAATTAAAACGGCATTCAAACAAGTGTAAGTAATTGTCATAGTAAATGTATTTTATGTTTAATTATGTCAAGCATTGACATTCTTTCTAATCTGTTATCTAGGAATTAGCTTTTAATTTGCTCTGTTGGTAATCGCATTATCTGTTCTCCTGTAAGTACACGTCCTCTGATACTCAATATAACTTTATTAGTAGGTTGTTTTTAGGTATCAGACACCAGAATGTAAATAATCTACTTGAGAATCTGTTTTCCTGAATCATTAAACAGTTAGATTTCATTAACTCATGTAAAAGATTATGTGAAAACCATTGCTGTATATTAAATAGAATAGTTGCAAAAGAGGCTTTTTGTTTAAATGTTTAAATAAAAGTCATTATAAAATGGGAACATAAGAAGCGATTTACAAGTACTTGGCAACTACACAATGCTTCTAATACATCTGAGGTGAGATGCACGTCATGTGACCAAACACAAATTTGGCTAAAGATTGATATGCTAATATGTCTAGTTATTCTGGTTAAAAACAACCTGAATAACATAGACAGAGTGGCTCTCTCCTGGCTTTGACCTCTGCTTAAAACAAACCCTCGCTTAAGGTGTCATCACACACTTTAAATGAACATACATTCATGTGTGTTCATTTATTTTACAATCAAACAACAGCTCAAAATATTATTAGCCTTACATTGAACAAGTACATGTAAATATTTTATATATGTGACCCTGGAGCACAAAACAAATCTTAAGTTGCACTTATTTGTAGTAATAGCCAACAATATATTGTATGGGTCAACATTGTAGATTTATGGCCAAAATCATTAGTATAAGTAAAAATCATATTCCGAAATTTTGTAAATTATTGTAAATATATCTATTTTTAATTTTCAATTAGTAATATGCATTGCTAAGAACATAATTTGGATAACATTAAAGATGATTTTCTCCATATTTCGATTTTTTGGCACCCTCAGATTCCAGAATGGTTACATCTCAGTCGAATATTGTCATATCCTAACAAACCATACATCCATGGAAAGCTTATTTATTATACATCTCAATAAAAAAAGATAAGCAGATATTACGCTCTCCAGTGTAACATGATCATCCAGAAACCATTCTGATATTCTTATTTGGTGCTCATTTATTAATAATGTTAAAAACAGTTTTTGTCGAATGCATTTTTTCAGGACTCTTTGTTAATGAAAGGTTCAATGAAGAGCCTTTATGCATAAATGCATTTACTGTCACATTCAATCTTGTTTAATTGAACTCAGCATCCTTGCTTAATGAAAATATCTATTTCTTTTTATAAACACGCTAGACTAGTGCTTAAAACCATTAGGAAACTGTTTACATCATTGCTAATAATAAATGTTTCTTGCACCCCATTTTAACGCATCAGAGGGATTTTTCTGAAAGTTCATGTGACATCAAGGCCTGTAGTAATGAATGCTGAATTATATAATTAAAAATGACATTTTGCAGATTTTAGTGATGTTTTGTCATGATTATTAATGGCATTTTTGGTTACATAAATGTCACCGCTTTTATTTTTCCGGCCCTGAGTATACATCTGTGTTTGCATTTGTGTTCTGAAGCTAATTAGCAACTGGTCGGGTGGCAATAAAGTATGGTGAACGAGTGCAGAACATATTAAGCTCTGCTGTGGTCTTCCGCCATGGCTGGCTTGCTCCTAGGTGATCTGATCTGTACATAAACACCAGTGTGTGGTGGTGTCATTTCATTTGTGCGGTGGATTAAATGACTCATCAGTGATGTTGTGCTTCACAGAGGTGCAGCGGATGGTTACTTAGCAGCATCAGCACCTGACCCGCAGGACATATGTTTCTGTCACGACATAGAAACTGAGCAATGTAACCACAGCAGGGATTGCAGATAAGAGCACTTCCTCTGTTTGCCTTTTAATAATCTGTCACCGCATCGCATTGACTCCTTGTCTGCGTGTCAACCAATCACTGATAATCAATCCCAACATGCCCCATTAAAAATTCCACTCCAAACAAACTCCAATGCTAACAGTTTCCTTATGTTGTTTGTGCATGGCTGTCTTATTGGGAATTCAACAGAATAACACCATGGTAATTGATTCACTAATTTCAATAGTTTCCGTGCAGTTATAAACAAATTAGCAGCAAATAACTGATTCATCTCTGATGTTTACAGGAGAATTGATTGAGAATTAGGGATGCTCAATATATTGGTACCATATTGTTTATTAGCCAAAATAATGTATTGCCAATGCTCAATAGTGGAGATGTCAGCTAGTGTTGGC
>JAUMHI010000033.1:21834116-21861306 GCA_032359435.1 Enteromius unitaeniatus
AATTTCAATATCTGCAATTTATCGCTTAGCACCAGCTGGGATTTTTTATATCAGTTCATACTAAAAACCATATGCGTTGTCTGAAAGTGCCACTTATTGCACAAAATATATTATACAAATGTATGCAAATCCCATAACGGCATAAAAACAGAGAATTTGTTTAAACAGATGGAAGCAAACTGACAGTTTGCATATTACTTTCAATTTGCACTCATATTTCTAGTTTAAGGTGGAAATCCATTACTGTTGGTCTTGTGACAGTGGGAAATATCTGGAACTGTTGTAATGTTCCATTTTTACAGTCTTTATGAAAAAAATGAAAAGAAAAAAATGTCTTTCCTGCCTCAGAGGTAAGGATGTGTTCCAGAGGTGCATGAGAAACACCCAATAGTCTATCCAGTTCTTGTTCTCAGTTCTGGACAGCTACCGCTTTTGTGCAATGATCAGATAAACCACTGTAAATGACTGTAAAGTGAAAGGTGCGTGTGTATCTGGACAAGTAATTTATATTCACTGTCAGCCTGCTGCAAGAACTAAAAAAAAAAAAAAAAGGAACCAAAATGAGAACCGAAAAGGTGAAACCAGGAGCTATCTTTAAATGATTTGTGCTCCTGGTAAATGGTTTTTTTTTTTTAAAGAAAGGCAAGTCTGACTTGCGTCATTTCCCAATCCTGTTTCCACCTCTTCTTATCATTTCCTTTGTCTTCAGAAGTCTCCGAAAATAAAATAAAAAAGATTTCAGCTCAGGTTTCAAGGCCTTAAACAAATGCATATGCTTTTCATTTAAAAAAAAACACTTTATTTGCTTGTAATCAAACGTTGCAATGTTTTGGCTTCAGAGCTGACCGATTTGTTTCCAATGTAAGCAAGTGCTTTTGTTTTTCAGTGTGATTCATGTACTCTATCTATTAATTTCTTTTAATTCAGAAATTTCCTCAGGGGCTTCCTCGTGATATAAAAATATAAAGTATGTTCCGACGAGTGCGCTTTTCGCTAACACCAGGTGCTACTACGCATTCTGGACTGTTAAAGCTCTAGTCCCGCTTTACCTAATTGAATGTGATATAGTGCTTTAATTAGAATTAATGATCAAGTGGGTCAGATCCACCAAGGGTTCAGATTAACTCCAGGCCAATCAGCTGCACTCAGAGAGAGAGAGAGAGAGAGATAGAGAGAGAGTCAAACCAAAAGATTTGCATAAACCAACTGCTCATGTTTGCTTCAGTTACAGTCACCCATCCAACCCAGAAGATATTTCACCCATTCACCCTGCCGGCCAACGGCCAGAACATCCCATACCACATCAACTCCTGACATTTAAACCATACTGAATCTATACACCACATATATTCATTTGTGCTATGATTTGGCGTAATAACATAGCTTATGTAGTTAAATACACAATGCACATTGGAAGTCTTACTGAGTAGATACTAGTGGATCAGTCACTAGTGGGTTACTGAAAGAGCCCTGACATGTAATAGTTGCAAGTTTAACAAGAAATACATGTTAAAACGACTTGCCAAAAGCAATACGGTAGCAGCTGAACAGCCTGAACACGAATATCAGGACATAAAAGATCGACTCAGCCGTGCATTTTCATGGAGAACGAATCAATTGATTTATTTGGTTGTCTTTTAAAGCAGCTGGCTCACGGGCTTGTTAATAATGCAATCAACCGTTGTGGAAAACCCGCAGTAAATCCTTCTTATTTCCAACAACAGAGGGAATCCCCACAAATTCCCTTCCCTTTCTCACGCGTTCGAGCAGCTGTGGGGGAAACACGTCTGATGCGAAGCTCATTCACTGCTTTATTCGTTCCTTGGAGCGCAGAAAGCTACACAAACGCCGTCTACGTTGACTCGGTTGCGTTTTGTGTTGCAAGCATTCCAGTGCCTATGTGGTTTTTAGAAGCAGACTTTTTTTTCCCCCTCTCTAAACTCTCTTCTATCTATCTTTATCGGAGCGTTCATCAGCAGGCAAACATAATGAACATCACTCAGCGGTTGCATGGAGATCCTTAACGCAGTTCCTCACCGTACAAGGCGTTTCGGGTTATCTGGCCTCCCATGACTTAACGCCGGGTCACTGTTTTGCGCTGGCCGCCTTTATTTCTCAAAGGTTGAGCGTGCGATAATTCCACACCGACATCATTGATGGAGGAAAATATCTCTCGGCCTCCGAAACGAGATGTAAACAGTCGGACACTCCTCCTGTCTCGGTGCTCATTGACTGAGCGCGCGGACACCAGCGCCACACTGACTCATTTACATAGAAGGCGGAGTCTGAGAGCGCCACGCCCCTCAGCTACAGCCAGTGTTCATTTATTAATCTTTTTGTTTTACCACATAGGTGCAAGGTTTAACAAGTGCGCAAAAGCAAGTCTTAATTAAACATTGTGTAATATAAACACGTACCGTGATAATGCATTAGCTACTAAAAAATAATGTACCTCAGTTTTCAAAGGAAAAAGAGACTGTGAATGATGAGCATATATTATATGTGTGTGTGCATGTTTATGTGGTTTAGGGGGACAGTTTTGTATAATGACATGACAAACGATATGAAGGTGATTTATGAGGACATTTTCAGTGTCCCCATACATTCAAAAGGATTATAAAACATACAGAATGAAGTTTTTTGAAAGTCTAAAAATGCCTGTTGTTTTCTGCGAGGGGTAGGTTTAGGGTAATGTAGGGCAATACCACATACAGTCTGTACAGTATAAAAACCATTACACCTATGGAGAGTCCTCATAAATCACAAAAAACAACGCGTGTGTGTAAGAATTCATAAAATGCATTATAATTATTAGATGTTATTACCACTTGAAATTTCGTTTTATAAATGAAAATATATTTATTATATTACGATATGTGGCAAATGTCTATATAGAACAAAAGTGCTCTTTTGGGTATCAGGAGGATGTGATATATGCACACTTCTGTGATTGAGTTGACCAGCAATACAGCAATGTCTCAAGAGGAAGTAGGCTTTCGATTTTAAGAAAAGAGGAAGTGCCAAAAGAGGAATACTTTTAAGCAAACACAAAACAAAGTGACCCTCTCTCTTCTTTGACCTTCTTTCTGCTTACTGTGACCAGGATCTCCTAAGCCATATTTCAACCTCATCCAAAAGGGTGGTCAATTGCATTGCACTTGAGAACTGACATGGCAGAATTTCATTTATGTTACCTAAAGTTATAAATATAAGAGCTGGAAAGTTAATATAGAAAGCGCTGGAGAGTTTCACTGTTGCAAGCTAATAAATAAATGTGATTGAAAAAGGGCACGGAGGACAAAAACTCAATTAAACTCTTTTCACTATTGCCTCTTTGATTACGTGGAAAACATTATCCACTAAAATCACGTTAGCAATAATATTTACTTTTTTGCTTTCCCCTTTTTAACAATTGGAATTTCGAAGGGAACCATAAAAAAACACAGGCCTTTGCTCCAGAACACCACCACTTTGATCAAAATGAAATCATTGCTTGCTCCGCAATGATGGGCTGATTGGTGCTCTCTCGCTCACACATGGTGCACACATTTTTGGGAGCCCATGCCTGAAACTCACAAGCGCTTGTGCTACTTTTGTGTTCAAGCGTAGGGGATTGTCATACGATTTTCATTAGCACTGCTATGAATGATGAATTGATATCCTTTTACAATAAACGACAAAATGAAATTAATGATGCTCTTACAAAAAACGGTGCATGTTTGCCATTTGCGTTTTTTGGGGGTTGTTTTTATTAAGAGGTAATAAAAGATCATGCAGTTGATTACTTTTTCTTTTCCATAAGGCAATATATATTAATAGAATCAACCATCTTCCAAAAAGGGAGAGGGGTAAAGGAACACACACTGGAGTGTATGTGTGTGTTATGTGTGAAATATATAGAATATATATATGACTGACTGACTATGATATATTTAAAGCGCTTGTAATCAAATTACTATATCATTTTATACAGTAAATTACATACATATACATATTATTTACACAGTAGCAGTAATTTCTTTTTTTTCTCTCTTTATGTTTTCCTTTTAGTTTTCCTTAAATTAGTTATTATTATGATTCATTCAATTCTTATATCACCTCACAAAGCATTCAGTTCTTTCAATTTCAATATATATATGTTGGTTGAAACTGGAAGGAAGAAGTAGCTGCTACATGGCAGTACCGCAAACAGCAAATGGTTTTCAACTACTCTTACCGTATATTCTGGGTAAACAGATTTATGGTAATTGCTTTATGTACCTATAAAACTGAATAAACTCTGAAACCTGAAATGACTGGAAGCACATGGAAATTGGAGATTGGCTGCTAAAGTGTCAATGAAATACTACACTCCTTAGAAGCAAGAGACAGGCGATGCAGGAGCAGCACTTACTGTATAGATGACTTGACAAGCACTGCAGCTGAACCCCAACCTGCATTCGAGTGCTGAGGAGACAGCCAAAGCCTATTATGCTGACCTTTAGGATTCAGAACCCAAGGTGGGAATGTTCCTTTGCAGATACGCCATCAATCCTGCAGTCACAGAGGAGTTTGCTGAGGCTGAATATTGGTGTGTTTATTGTGTTTGTGCATGCTGTATAAGGATATCACGAGGATACCCCCCTTTTTTAATTCCAGAAACATATTCTCTTACATAATACACTCAGAGAGAGAAAAAAGTTTTAGAGAGGCTATTATATTCCACATCTTATGTAAAAATACTTCAGTTTACATTTTATAATTAGACCTCATAATTACATTAAACCTGCACACAGTCTCAACCTCCAATTATTATGTAATCTGTTTTATAATTCACTGACAGCCAATTAGTCTATTGATTGTTTTGAAACTAGTATCTAGTATAATCTAGTTTATATATATATATAGAGAGAGAGAGAGAGATAGTAAAATCTAGTAAACTAATTTTGATTTTTCTTTTTTACTTTGCGTGAAAGTTTTTTACATTTGCATAATTTTGTTGCTGTGTGTGTGTGTATGTGTGTTTATATATATATATATATATATATAACCTTAAGATTGCTCAGTTTTTAAGTCTATATATCTAGTAAAATAATCTACTATATCTCTAGTGTTTTTTTTTTTTACATTGCATTAATCTAATCTAATCTAATTTCATACCTTTTGCATAATTTTGTTGTTATGTGTATTTAACAATAGAACTGCTAATCTATATAATTGTCTAAAGAATATTCCTATGCAAAGTAGCTGTGCTAGTTTAATGTCTTGCATTGCTGCACCATTTGTTTCTTAGTAATAATGTGAACCTAATTTAATAATTCAGATCTATTTTCTATATATTTGACAAGTAGGCATGTGGCAAGCAATGTCTTGCATTATCCCAAAATATACCTTTAAGAAAGAGTTTTGTCTGCAACAACTTACGATACATTATCTATGACCTATTTTAACCAATATGCATAAAACTGTGTGTATTTAACTGTACTCTTGTATCACAGTCCATGCCATGTTTCATTCTTCATAATAAATCTGATTACATAAGCACATTTGTTTGCCTTTTTCTCCCTATATCCCCTGTTGGAACTCCATTTTGCATCTGTCTACAATTGCTGGCGTTTATGTTGGCCATACGGTGGACTTTTCCTGACATATGGATAAACACTAATCAATCTCACTATGGCTTGGCACGGTCTGACACTGAGTGTTCTTTGGTTGCTGATGTTAAATAAATGAAATGTCCAGTTGGGGTGATGTGCTGGACTTTGAGACTGCATGTGCTTCCATTACGTGGGATTGTGAGCTTGAGCGAATACTACACTCTTGAATGATACGTTTGGTCATGATGCCTCAAGCTGAGTATCTCCTTTTTGTTGTTTGGTGGTAGATGAGAAAACTGCAGGCCAGAGCCAAATTTAGCTTGATAATATTGATCAAGGACAGACATTGCTGCTAGTGTTATGCCGTACATGCTGGTGTGTATCAAGTAAACACTCCCTGTCCCCCAAAGGTTTGTGTCTCTGTGTGTAGTGTTGGGGTATGAGAGTGTGTGTGCACGCTCTCACTTTTACTGCCATCATCTGCTCTTGTACAGCAGCTGCAGAGTAGTGGAGGTTTCCACGACAACCAGCGTTCACGGTTGCACAGGGTTCAAATCACACATGTCCGCTCAGATAAAGAAATACACAGAGCTTTCACATGAAATGCGAATGTCTGTAATATGTGTGCAGTTAAGTACCTTTAGAGTTAATGTTGATGTGTTAACATTTAAAAATGAACCTATACTAGTTTAAATGAGTATTTATGACGGCAGTCTTTGAAATGCTATAGGTGATGGTAATGGTAAGTGAACACACAACAAATTCTTTAACTGGGCAAATAAACCATCTGTAAATGGTTATTTACACAAGCCAGAGATGCTGAAGACGAATGCAAAGAGAAGAAAATACCGTAACAGACAGAGCAAGATCACTGGTTATGATGTACAAAATATTGGAAGACAACCCTAATTATTGAATTGGGCGGGGGTTTATATGAATGCATCTCTTAGGGACACTGACTGACTTCAGAAAAGTTTAGATGATCTTTTCATCTTACCTCCATGTTATGCATATTAATGTGGTATTTAAAACTGCTGAGAAGCATTCTATTGCTGCTGTTCCATAAGTGCCACCAGCTGTCAGAGAGCGAATCTGCACTCTCATCTATCCCATCTGCTGTTTTTGTTTCATTATAGCATAATTTCACAAAGCTAAGGTCAGAGCGTTCTGGTTTTGCTTAAAATTTTTTAATTGTACAATCTAATTTACATTAATTACATGCTAGTGTTTCATGCAATCTGATTCACATAAAGGCACAGTGAACCGTGAAACTGCCTAAATCCTTAAAAAAATAAAATAAAAATGTGATCCTGGTCAGCACTTGCTAAATGTACATTACATTTATTGTCATTGAAAAATTAAAAAAAAATTAAAGGTATTACACAATGGATGACATGTACAATTGTTACAAAACATAAACAAATATATTTTGTGTCACATATATTACAATATTTATTATCCAAATAACGTTGCATCATTTGATACCATCTTAAATAATTATTAGTATTAATTAGTTAATTAATTTATGTATAACCTAAATACAAATTTTAGTATGGGAATTTCTTGTTATAAACATTTACCCTGAAAATAAATAGGTGTAAAAAGGTGTAAAAATATCACTACGCTTTCCTCTTGGCGTAAACAACCACAGATTACATTCATGCACGTGCTTCCCCCTGGATGTAAACGTACGTTAAATACCGTACGTGAAAGCTTGCGTATACAGTGCGTTGTGATACTGTTTAAAATGGCAGAAGATGTAAATCATGGAAGAAGAATGGGTAGAGTAAATTATGTTATATTGGTTTCCTTTTCGCAAAAAAAGTATTCTCTTTGCATCACAAAAGTGAGTTGAGCCTCTGATGTCACATGGACTGTTTTACCATGTTTTTGGACCTGAGATCATTTCAGTTGTGTTGCTGTCTATGGAGGGTCAGATGGCTCTCTAATCTCATCAAAAATATATTAATTTGTGTTCTGAAGATTAACAAAGGTCTTACGAGTTTGGAACAACACGAGGGCGAGAATGAATAACAGAATTTTCATTTTTGCGTGAACTAACTCTTTAAGAAACGAGGAACTAAATGAGCTAATTACTAAAACACAGTGGAAACTAATAAATTATGATGAAGACAGGAAAACCAGTACATGGATCACATGGAAACAAACACAACTAGACCATTAATGCCAATTTCGCTTTTGTGACTTTTTTCAAAAGTTTAGGAAAAAATATAGTAACTTCTTGGACAAACGTTATCGTGCCCACTGGAAACCAAGAGGAAACCCGGCGTTTATCCACAGGTTAAAAGTTTAGCTCTAACTACACAAATAAGATTGTGATGCTGTTCATGATCAGCATTGCCCATCTAGAACCAGGTGTTGTCATCTAGATTTTCCACTGTGGTTGGTTCCCAAAGGTACATCAAAAAATACTATGGAACTGTCATTATGGTGTTACTAATTTATATATATATACATATATATATATATATATACACACACACACACACACACAACACACACATAGATTGCAAACCACACCATAGTAAATAGTGTAGGTGAAATAAATCCAATATTGCAAAGTAGCAAAGATTATTCTCTCTGAGTCACTGCAGTAACTAAATATGGAGGCAGAAGCAGAGAGAAGCCGAGGAGGGTCTATAGACACACAAGCACACACTCATAAAGTTTCTAAACAAAAAGGCCATTCAAATACAGATCTGTAGTACAGCAGCATACCATGTGCAAAATATTACAAAGAAACATTAGATGCTCTCATTATAACAGACATGTGCAGGGAGAGAGCGAAGTAAACAGCTCAATATTGGAGCTCCCTTTGCAAAAATGACTGTGGTGCAACCGTGGTATCAAACGGTAATAAAAATCAGATGAATGATTATTGTATTCACATATAATTTACATACCATGGTTGCAGCGTGCATGTAAGAAGTATGCCTGTTTAGTACGTCTATGTTCATAAACAGCTGAATTGAATTTAGCATTTTTAATTAAAGCATACTGTAATTTTTTTCACAAAAGATCTAAGAGAAAAAAAATCTGATCATGCTAAAAACTGCCTGTGGAATAGCCCTGCCTTTAACTCTCTTTAGTGTTCATTTGATACATAATGTGCCTCTTATTTCAGAGTATATATTCTGAATGGAGGCTTGTACTCATTGGACTTAAGAAGAGAGTTGTGAGATGACAGTGAACCAATGAGAAGAGATGAAAGTCAGTTGGTAATAGGATCTGTCATTGAGGTTTAATAATACGCACACCGATTGAACAGGATTATATCTATAAAAGGAGCCTTATACCTGATTGTATGAGACTTAAAAGTAAGATATTCTAGAGAAGGAGGATCATCAGTATTATTAAAGTGAAAGCATAGATCATTGCAATGATAAATAATTATTGAAGATATATATTTGTCTACTAGCCAATTTCTCTGGCCCTATGTCCTAAGGTCCATATGGTATTACTTCCAGAAGTCATGTGTATCATGGAAATGACTGATCTGATCATTACAAGCTGTTTATTATTCATTATTTCAGTGTTAATCCACTCCAGCTGTTCCATATTTTCGAATATTGCGTTGAGGTAAATTTGATTCTTCATCAGTCATGCGCTGTGTTGATGATTGCGGTTTTTGAAAAGGCCTGTAAGAACTGGACCAGATAACCAAGATGAGCATTTTCAGAATTTATGTCTTGTGATTTTAGCACCACTCATGATTGCTTTCAGCTTGTGCTGTTAGCATTATAATGCCCCACAAAATCATGCAGAGCTTTCACTTAGAATTTTATAGCGGCAGTTAGAGCGACCTTATCTTGCATCTAACCACATGGATGTTATATCAGCTTACTGGGCTGCACATGTTTCAGGTTTTTAGTACAGGGCTTTTGGCTTGAACACAGGGTGCAGGTTCAGCCTGAGATCAGTAGTGAAAGGTAGCAGTGTGTGTAACCAGAAACATTCAAATCTGTTGAAGAGTTTGGTGCCAATAAGTTTTTTAAAATGTTTTTATGTTTTTGAAAGAAGTCTCTTATGCGTTGATTGAAAAACAGTAAAAACAATAATACCGTGACAGATTATTGCAATTTAAAATGGATGTTATCTGTCTGAATATATTTTTTAAAGTGTTATTTGTAAAATTTAGCATCATTACTCCAATCTTCAGTGTCACATGATTCTTCAGAAATCATTCTAATATGCTAATTTGCTGCTAAAGAAACATTTCTTATTATTATCGATGTTAAAAACAAGTGGTGCTGCTTAGCAGACACACAATGTCATAAGATGTTGATATTTGGTTACATTTTGGTTGTGACATCAGAATTCAATGTAAATTCAACATCTAATGTCAATGTTAAATTGATTTCTAAAACCAATGTCAGCAGACATTGATATTTTGTTTAAACCAAAATCCAAAGTTAAGTCAACATCAAAATGTCATCAAATACTGGCGTCAACTCGATTTTCATTTTCAACTAAACTGCAATGTCTGTCTGATTTTAACAGTAACAAACTGTGAAAATGCTACAGTAAAAACCTGTTAAATGGTTAATGGTAAATTCCTGTAAAATTTATAGGGAAAAAACATAAACTGCACAACTACACAAGCACTAAACATCATAATGGTGAGACTCATTAAACTATAATTTAATAGTTAACAAATTAATAAACCTTAATTTAACAACATTATATGTAACATATATTTGGTACAAAACAGCTTTCTGTAACATTACATAAGTGAATGGAATTACGGTATTTAACTGTAAATTTAACAAAACCATAAAACGTAAAACGTACAGTATTTTTACGGTTGAATTCCAGCAACCAAAGCTTCCAGTGTAGGCTACGTTTTATTTCAGGATTCTTTTGACGAAAAAAAGTTCAATAAAACAAATGTCTAAAAGTCTTTATTTCTCAGTTTAATGCATCTTCGCTGAATAAAATGACTAATTTCTTCCAATTTTTCAACTTTGGACCTCACTGTAAATATTTAACTTAAAAAAATAAAGGTTAAATATTGAACAACCATCATCTAAACAGTCATAGCCATGGACATTTACCACAAACAAATGCTTTAATGCACAGCTATGAACTCAAGTGACTGAAGCATACAAAGAGCTGAAAGAAGAAAGAAAGTCTGTTTCTCTTTAAAACTCTCCGGTGGCACGCAGATTTGAGCATTGGACATATATCTGACTGTGCTAAAGCATGTCCAATGAGGTGAAGCCACAAGTATTAGCTCTAATACACTCTGCGGTTTCGGGATTACATTTGGGCCAATCCGTCACTGAAATCTGGCTGTAAACCACGGTGGAAGAAGCTCAACAGTCAAACTTACACACCACAACAGATTTGATCACAAACCCCAGATTCCCTCAAGGCCCTGCGCATACAAGAAAACTGTTACATATTTAAAAATCTGGTCAGGACCTGACAGTCATATTAAGTGCATGCCAAATACTACTCTCATAAATCAACATCGATTGAGCTGGTCACATTTCTGGTCTGGAGAGCTTGACATTACATATTGTTTAAGGTGAGTGCTCTTACTCTCCTAGTCGTTGAAAGGCCACAGAGGAGAATTTGAAGTCAGAACATTTATATTCTCAGGCTTTTCAAAACAAGCCAAGCAGGTTTTCTAAGGACAGCGATGTACTAAAAAGCACACAGAACTTCCATGAAAGCTGCAGAACTGATTTGGTTTATTTTTTCTGTTTTGGTTTGCTTGTTGTGAATGGTTTGTATGTGTCTGTGTTTGATGGTGAGACTGTTTGGTTATAGTTTTGAGAGCCAAATGTGCCCTCACAGATATAGTCGAACCTGGCTCATTTTATGTCTTAATTAAATTGTGAATAATGCAAAAAGGTAAGATTGTATTAGGATTGGATTAGGTTGCTTACAGTGAAATCTCATTGGTCCAAAATAGTTCTCCTCATAAGTATACATTTTCAATGGCTTTGATGATGTTGGGTTATTCTTAACTAAAATGGTTTCAGATAAATACGTAAATAAATCATAATAATTATTATTAGTAGTAGTATTAGTAGTGTTAATGTTATAATCATAATTATTATTAGTAGTATTATTAATATTATTGTTATAAGAATTATTAGTATTATTTGATTTGATTTAATTGTTGTTTTTTTTTAGGAAGTTTATAAGAATATAGGTGTGATATGCAGTGTTTGTGTTGACACCTGCCTGTGCCTGTGCATTTCTACATATCATATGTCAAATATCATATTCTTTTCCGCTCTGAGAAAATTCTTTAGTCTAGTTCTCTAGATCTTCTGTTCACACCTAAGGGGGCATTCTCATTACATTAAACACCAGGACCTGTAGCAACCCCATACGTGACGTACATCAGTAGACTTAATTATCTAGGGATAAATCTCTTTTACTGAGGGGAATATAGGATCTAATAGCCTTTGCCTGTGAGACACTTTGGATCGCTGCAGGAACTGAAGCAGACAAGGCAGGGGAGGTGATAAGCTGACAGTGGGAGTCGCCCGTAGGGCTCCAAGATCAGATTGCAGGCAGTGCTGTTAATTGCAGGCGATGAAGGACAAGACGGATCCTGAAGGGTGAAGTGTTGACCTCTAGCTGAGAGGCACTGCAGGACGACTTTAAGGACAGTGGGGAAATGATTTCAAAGGACATAATCACGGCAGACCTGATTTTCTTTGCTCTTTTAAACCACAAAAGACAAAAAGTCAGTGTAGACATATTGTAATATTCAAGGTGCTATGTTCTTTCAGAACAACAAGTAAATTATTATCTCTCATAATTCAGAATTATTACGATGATGATTCATATTCTTCTTGTTATTGTTGTTTAAATAATGCAATCAATGAGTAATAGTAAATGTATTATTAATAAATCTATTGATTGATAGTATTATGATATGGGACAAGTGATTATTGCTAATTGTTTAAGCTTACTGTATTTTCAACACCATCTCACGGCCGATTTGTAAGTATTCCTACGAGGTGGCAAATTCGTGCAAATTCCTCACTCGTACAATTTTGCACGATTTGTCTAAACTCCACTGACGGCTAGGTTTAGGGCCGGGGTTAAGTGTAGGTCATTCATACAATTTCATATGGATTTGCAACTCGTAGAATATGTATGATTTAGCAAAAATCATATAAATACTCAAATTTGTATGAATTAGCCACCTCGTAAAATATGTATGAATCACCGTGAGACTAGGCAGGTATTTTTTAACACGCACGTGTGAGGTGATAATTTTTTATTAAATGTGTATATATATATATATATATATATATATATATTTTTTTTACCACCTCTAAATAATTATAATAATAGAACAACTAATAATAATAATTATTATTATTCAAACAATACAATCAATAAGTAATAGTACAATTTATTATTAGAAAAACAATTATCATTTAGTTTTTTTAATTATTATTATTATTTATTTAATTTTATATGGCCCAGTGTGATTATTTCTCGTTTTTAAGATTCAATGTTTTTATTTTTCCTCAACAAACATGAGGTGATAATTTTTGGAGAAAAGTGGTCAGAAATGGACCCTGAATGTCAAAGCCGCTTTCTGTCTATCTTGTGTACCTCTGACAGATGGCAAGCGGGATAAAAACTCTGCAAATAAGAGTGTAATCCCATCGTCACATGGGTCAACGCTCACTCGCCAGATTATCCTATACGAGAGAGAGAGGATGTGGAGAAGGAGAGAAGAGTGTAAATGGCAAAGGTGAGGCAGCAATTGTTTTCCCACAGTGGATAAAGAAGAGGTTTAAAAGAATGAATGGGCAAAAGGCTATTAAAATAAAATATAATAATAATATTTTTTAAGTAAATTATTAATAATACAAATAATAATAATAATAATAATAATAATAGTAATGGATTTTGCTTGTAAATGCCATAATCCCTAAAAATATTGCTTCTGACAGCAGCACACTAGGTTTTGAAGCAGCATCAGTCTGTGGTTACGCATGATGTTAAAGTTAGATGTTAAAGTTACTGTGAAGTGAAGGATTACGTACACCATTGGCTCATGGGAAGTGGTTGTGTAATGCTAGCTACTCTTTTATATAGTTTGTACGGCAGTTCAAACATCATTTAAAATGCCTCTGGTGCTAAAATCCCTGATATTAAAATATCACAATTAAAGGGCCAGGGCTCTGATTGTGTAATACTGCAGGACCTGAGCACAGCAGCCCAAACGCTTGTATTTTTATCAGCTTATGCAGCACCGAGTGCTATGTCAACACGGCATCTATAGGTCAAAATGCACAAGCACAAATGCCGGAGCCCACGCAGTGCAGTCTAGGCCCGAGGGCCGGGATGTGGAGGTGGATAAAAACAGCGATGAGGAGGAAAAGAGAGAATGCTGGCTCTTTGGATAATGTCCCACAATATGGCAGTTATATTACCAAAGACTCAAAATAAGGTAGTTTTTTTTCTGTTCTCCATCATATAGACACAACAAATAGTGTCACTGTCGCCAAGAACCACCTACACAACAAACAAACAAGTACTGTTTATCTGCAAAACAATACTGGAATATGAATTGCATAGAAATATTCATGAATAAGTAACAAAATAAGCCTAAAACCTTTTTTTTCAACAAATAATCAAAGAAAATTTCATAACTTTTAGAAAATAAAGATATCAGAAGAGCAAATATCAGACTTTTTTTATTTTTTATTATATATGCTTTTTTGTTTTCAGAATACATTAGGTTAATGTATTATTATTGTATAATAATAACATTATTATTGTTATTGTAATAACAATATAAAATATAATACTATAAATATATACATTTATTTATGTCAATATTCTCAAAACATAAATACAGTACACATACATTTAATATGTAAACAAAAACTTTTATTTTGTGATTTTTTAAATATTACCTTTGTGTACTATATTAATTGAAAGTGGGAAAGAGGAGAAATTTTGAAAAAAAAGAAAAGAAATGTAAAACCAAAACCAATCAAAGTATATTATTACTTTTACTTACATGGAACAGATCTCAATCAGTTCTTTGGTTTGTGGACACAGTGTACTGTAACTCATGATTTATTATGCCCTGTTAGTTTTAACCAACAGTGTTTGGTGTGTAGCCTTATTTCAACTTTCTTAGTATAAATATGCATAAAAAGAAACAGATCCAAATCTGACATAGTCATTTTTCTTTGTAGGAAAGTCAGTGTGCTCTAAGAGGGGGGCAAATCCTGTGTTTCTGCATCTGGTTCTGGGTTGGTTTGAACTCCACCTGTGACATGGTGGGGGAAACTCCAACAGGGAGTCCTGATTTTGCCAAGTACTATTTGTCCCTAGGTCAACATCTTTTGTTGACCCTAGAACAACATTTTAATGCAAAAAAACAGTCTTGACCATATCTCCACACCTAAACCTCCCCAGGAGTGATGCCTAAAATCAGAACAAGTGACAGATGACTGACACTGACGTTCAAGCACCAAACGCTGATTGTAAGCCTAAACTTCAAATCTGATTGGTTAATCACAATGTTGCACTTGGTAAAATCAGGTTAGCATGACTGATCATGCGTGGCTTATAAAGCTCTGAAATGCATTAAAACATGGACAAATCTCCCAACTAAACTTACAGAGAATCCCTTTTAACTCTAAAGAGAAACTTGGCAAGAAACTCCCAACAACAGGCAAGCTCCAAGTCTGGTATTACTTAACTATGAAAATACACATCCAGTACACTGAGGCGATTTAAAGGGATAATTCGTCCAACAATGAACATTTTGCCATCATTTACTCACTCTCTTGTCGTTCCACACCATTTGCATTTCTCTTTCTTTTCCATGAGTCTTTCTCATGGGCAAAAACAGCTGAAACATTCTTCAAAATGTCTATTTTTTGTTTTTTGAAAGAGGAACAACACGAGCAGCAATATAATTTAATTTTTGAGTGAACTGTCCCTTTAATGCTTTGTTCAGAATAGCACACTACCTTAGTACTGACTATGTCTACTATGAACATGACCATGGAAATAAACATGCATGTAATGAGTTCACATGACTACAATGTAGCATACTAAGAGTCTTTCACAGGAACGATAACTATAAAACAAAAATAACATTTAGCTTATATTCCCATTTGGTTATAAACATTTTATTATCCAGTTTTTAAAGGACTGGTGAACATTCAGTTTTATTGTTTTACAGTTACAGTCAGTTTTATTAACATCATTCAGATTTTTAAATATTGGAATGCTATTTTAAAATGTAGTGACATACAAAAAAAAACATACAACTAAAATGTTTTAGAAACGTTTCTTTTTAATTTATAGGAAGAACATTTGTTCATAACAGAAAGAACCTTGCAAGAACATTAGGCAAACATCTGAGTGTCCACACCAACCCATGATAATATTCTGTTTATTATAAACTCATAATTATTTATATGTAGCCACTATACTATAACATTTTCGATTAATCTTACTTACACACTTAAGTTTGCTTATGATAAATGAGTCTTGTGTTTTGCTGGCATTTAGGTCTCTTCTTTACAAACAGGCAAAGCTACTTTTTGGCTTCCGAAAGAGCTTGTTGCAGCCAGGGGGTCAGATCAGTGCTGTTTTTAAGGGCTCTTTAATCATATTGTCAGGTTCCTCAGATGAGTCAGTTCCCACCGTTACTCATAGCCACGGCTTCACAAATATAAACTCATGTATCATCTGTCTGGACCCAGGCTCAGAGGAATGAACAATGATCGTTCTGTCTCTGTATATCTAATTATAGATTTCAAAACACAAAGTCTGTAAAAGGTCCAGCAAAACTGGGGATCAAGATGTTTCACCTTTAAAACTAGCATTTGTTCTACCGCTCGTTGTGCACATCTACTTTCTACTTCCAGTCTGCTAAAGCCTAGAAAATAAAACTTGTGTATTTTAGACTGCAGCTGTTTGGAATCTGTAAGATTTTATGTTTTTTTTTAAGAGGTCTTTTATAATGCTCATCAAGGCTGTGAAATAAAACAAGGATATTCTATTTAAATATATTTTAAAATATAATTTATTCTTGTGATGAAATGCTGAATTTTCATCAGTCATTTGGAAGGAAGGAAGGAGGGAAGAAATTAAAGAACTTTCATTCAAAGAGAAAAGTACTTTTTAACATTTTTAAATGCTGTTCTTTAAACTACATATACTATATACAGGGAGTATGGAAAGTATTCAGACCCCTTAAATTTTTCACTCTTTGTTATATTACAGACATTCTTTTTTTTCCTCAATTTACACACAGCACTCCATATTGACATAAAAACACAGAATTGTTGACATTTTTGCAGATTTATTAAAAAATGTGAAATATCACATGGCCCTAAATATTCAGACCCTTGTATTTAGTAGAAGCACCCTTTTGATTGAATACAGCCACAAGTCATTTTTGGGAAAGAAGTTTTTCACACCTGGATTTGGGGATCCTCTGCCATTCCTCCTTGCAGATCCTCTCCAGTTCTGTCAGGTTGGATGGTAAACATTGGTCTCTCCAGAGATGCTCAATTGGATTTAAGTCAGGGCTCTGGCTGTTCAAGAACAGTCACGGAGTTGTTGTGAAGCCACTCCTTCGTTATTTTAGCTTTGTGCTTAGGGTCATTGTCTTGTTGGAAGGTAAACTTTCGGCCCAGTCTGAAGTCCTGAGCACTCTGGAAAAGGTGTTGGTCCAGGACATCCCTGTACTTGGCCGCATTCATTTCCCTCGATTGCAACCAGTCGTCCTGTCCCTGCAGCTGAAAAACACACATACATTTCTCCACACATACTGCTTAGAATTAAGGCCAAATCTTGGTCTCATCAGACCAGAGAATCTTATTTCTAACCATCTTGGAGTCCTTCAGGTGCTTTTTAGCAAACTCCATGCAGGCTTTCATGTGTCTTGAACTGAGGAGAGGCTTCCGTCGGGCCACTCTGCCATAAAGCCCTGACTTGTGGAGGGCTGCAGTGATGGTTGACTTTCTACAACTTTCTTCCAATCTCCCGACTGCATCTCTGGAGCTCAGCCACAGTGATCTTTGGTGTCTTCTTTACCTCTCTCACCAAGGCTCTTCTTCCCCGATAACTCAGTTTCGCCTGACGGCCAGCTCTTGGAAGGGCACTGGTCATCACAAACGTCACAAACGAGGCCACAGTGATCTTAGGAACATTAAGTGCAGCAGAATTATTTTTGTAACCTTGGCTAGATCTGTCTCTGTCTTCTGTCTCTGAGCTCTCTTCTCATTTGCTCTGACATGCATTGTGAGCTGTAAGGTCTTATATATAGACAGGTGTGTGGCTTTCCTAATCAAGTCCAATATATATATATATATATATATATATATGGTATAATTACCACAGCTGGACTCAAATGAAGGTGTAGAAAAATCTCAAGGATGATCAGAAGAAATGGACAACACCTGAGTTGAATATGAGTGTCACAGCAAAGGGTCTGAATACTTAAGATACTTTAGCTTTTCTTTTTAAATAAATCTGCATAAATTCAACAATTCTTCACATTTTTTTCTATCAATATGGGGTGCTGTGTGTACATTAATGAGGAAAAAAATTTAAATGGCTGTAAAAATGGCTGCAATATAACAAAGAGTAATACATTTAAGGGGGTCTGAATACTTTCCGTACCCACTGTCTATATATATATACACACACACACACATATATATATGTGTGTGAATAGGCTATAGAAAAAAGTTAAAAAAAAAAAAACTATTTAGTTTGATCATGCTCAAGCTATATTATCATATATCATAATATTGCTGTACATGCAAACAAAGGTTCCAAAACGGTGTTGTTGCCATAGAGGAACCATTTTTGGTTCACAAAAGAATATTTTAGTGAACAGGTTCTAAAAGAACCATTTTGAAGAACACTTTAGAAATCTAAAGAACGTTTTTATTTGTTGTCTTTTAAGAGCCTTTTTCTGCATTTGAAAGGTTCCATGGATGTTCAAGATTCTCCATAGAACCAATGATGTCAATAAAGAATGTTTATTTCTAGCATGTTGAATTTTAAATTACTCAGCAGTTCCATTCGCTTCAAAATGTTATGCCACCATGGCTATAATTGACCTGAAAAAGGTGAGAAGACCTGAAAACATTTTCTTGCAGCAGTGCTAACACATATTTGCACTGCATTCTGACACATTTCAGAATTCAACAACATGATAAATAGAGCTTGTATAGCTAGCAGCATTTACAGTTGTGTACTCACATTGTACTGTATGTTTCAGGCCTAAAGCTGCACACTCAGACACCCAGTCAAATGACTGCGAAAGAACAGTGACATTTAGTTTTTTTTTTGTGTGCGTGTTTTGGTCAGTATGAGTCAAGAACACTGTTTTTTTGTCTCTCTGCCTAAATCCTTCTTTCTTAATCCTTATAGCACTTAAATAATGCATGACATGAATGACTTTGTCTGAGATCATTTTCTTTTTTACCAGTGTAAAATGGAAAACCCACCATCTATATTCTTAATCTTGATGAATTCGTTTTGCAGAACAGAATGTGCTCTTCATGTGAAAAGGGAACTAGGACTACACAAGAGTCCGTATGCAAGATTCAAATGCATTTTCATGCAAGTCATGCTAATAACTTATCACATTCTACAGTAATTTCCTCAAAAAACTGCTTTTTAAATAACTATTACAGCTCATATTTGGTAAAACACATAAAGAATGATACAGACAGGAAAATCCAACCTCAACCTTTTTTGTGTGCGATTGTACCAGGGTCTGAATATTTATCAGTAACTGTTGTCTTTTGTAAACAATTTGGTTCAAAACAATGTCGCGCTTTGAAAAGTGCTCTACAAGTAAAGCTGACTAGATGTGACTGTTAGTAAATCAAAAGTAAATACAGGACTATTGTACTGTTTCCATAAGCAGCAGATGGTACAGTTCCGTTTTATTATGGGAAAGTCGGATCACCTTTAACTGATGTGGTCACATGACCAGACTGTGTTTTTAGAGGGTGTTTTAAGTTTAACTGACAAGTTAATAGAGCCATGATAACGCCACACCCATAATAATTACAATGCATACTCAAAGAGACATGTCGAACATACAATGTGTGGGTGTGTGTGTGTACATGTATGTTTAGTGTGTGTGGTATGTATATTATATACAGTATGGTACTTCTCATCTTGAAACATCACAAAGGATCAATCAATCATCTGTCAAAGAACAAATCACACACACATTTATGCCTCGTATGAATCATTCTGCACTGACATAAGCTGAACAAATATAGTGCAGTCTTGTGCAGGCACACCTTCTGCTTATAATCTGCTTAAATGTATTTGACTGACATATGAAATGAGTTCATTTATTTTGTGTTGTTTTATGTGTTATCTTATTTGATGATTGATTTTAACACAGTAAGAATGCGGACAAAAGAGTGTGTTGTTGTTACCATAAAACATTTCAAATAGTTCAAACAAAGAAATGTTTAAGATATAAATATTAGATGGACTGATAACAGATGAAACAAAAATATAAACATTAGGGGGGGAAAATGTACGTTTACCTGAAATAACTTTGAAATAAAAATAAAATAAAAAAACAAAAAGCAAAAAGTAATTCAATAAATGAATAAATACTATAATAGAATATAAATACTATTAAAATATCACTTTAGTGGTGTGACTTAATAGCATATAATACTTTTTTAAAGCTTTTTAAGCCAAAAAAAGATTCAAGCAACCCATCTGTAAATTAATTGGCATCCGATCAATAAGTTGTCAAAAGTTGTTTTATTCTTAAAATGCAAGCAGATTTTTTTTTTTTTTTTTTTTAAGAATTTCTTTATTTGGACTGATTGATTGACTGACTGACTGATTGCCAAATAACTGTACATATTTTAGGCTATTAAATTGATTTCAAATTTCTGTATGATTAAACAGACATAACTCAAAACAAAGCATAATACACAATTCAGCTCATGAATGGTTACTTATATACCCAGCACAGTCTCACGACCAATTTGTACGTATTCGTACGAGGTGCCAAATTTGTACGACCTCACTTGTACGATTTAATTTGATTTGTCTAAAACCCTGTGACGGGTAGGTTTAGGGGCAGGGTTAGGCATAGGTCATTCGTACAATTTAATGCAAATTGGCAACTTACAAAATACGTACGATTTAGAAGAAATCTTATGAATTTGTTAGGGTTAGAGAGGTCGTACGAATTTGTACAAATTAGCCACCTCGGAAAATATGTATTGCTGCGAGATCAGGTTGTACCATGGAATGCCACCAATCTGGCAAATGTTGGCAACCCATCAATAAATTTATTGTCAAAATGACACCACCTGTCACGGAGCGGCGCGCTGAGTGCTGTGTGTGTGCGCTTCTCAGCGGAGCAAGGAGCTTAGGACACGGAGCTGAATTTAACACATTTATTAGTGCACACACGGAAAAAACAAACGGCTGACGAGGCAGCAAACACATAACAATATCAGTGTGACACGGAACACGAAACTTCAACATTGGACAAACGGGACTGGAGAACAAGGGCTTTAAATGCACAACATTAAACGATGTGGGAGGGAACATTAGGGGAAACACAGGTGCAGGGAATCACACAATCAGGACCGGAAAACCAAACATGGGCATGGACGAGACCAACATAATACACAAAGACAGGGGGGAACACGGAACATACCAACAAGACTCAAACACAGACAGACATAACAGACACGGAACATGACACCACCAATATGACAAAACTGGCAACCCATCAATAGATTTTCAAAAGTTTTCTTATTTTTACAATGCAAGAAGATTATTGGTCATTTGACTGATTGATTGATTAATTAACTTGCTTATTGCCGAATAACTGTACATATTTTATGCTATTAAACTGATCATAAATTTCTGTGTGATTTGCACAATATGTATAAATAAATAAAATAAAATTCGCTATATTGTTGTTTCATCAATTATGTCCCAGTTGATAGAGGGACCTTATAAACACAAACATGGACTGTTGGTGTGTCATTTCAGACTCTGAGACTGAGACAAATGCAATGCACTTCAGCAATGAATACAATAATTGTCACAAGATATATGTCCTGACTCACTGGTGCAACTCTGTTTATGTAATATCAGATGAAAAGGCTTAATCAGATGACTGATTCTATTTGGAAGCTCTTTTTAAACACGTGTTTGTGTCTTTCAGTGTACCGCTGTGACCTCAGAGCTTTTATATCAATAGCTGTGAGAAACAGAGGTCTATTTTCATACTCATTCTGGGTGTCTGTGAGGAAATGGCAAGAGAAATGGAGGGTGAACTGTGTTGCGTAACAGCTTTAAGGACAGAAATATACAATAAAACCCTAGTGTGCAACTACTGTGCATGGTGCACTTTTAACCTCTACAGCAATTTCTTAGACTGGATTTTATTGAAGGATTTATTATGGAATTGGAATTATTGTGCTTTTTTGTTTTAAAGTCCTTATTTTCCCCATACAATTATATATATATATATATATATATATATATATATAAAATTCATTAACTATTTTTTTAATTAATTTTTTACAAATATGCTGTAAATGATAAATGATGACATTATAAATAAAATGAAGAAAATACTGCTTTAGTTTTTATACTTTATATAATTTTATAATTATATAATTTTATATAATTTTCTTTAATTATTTGTGGAATTTACTTGTCTCTAAATCATTTTCCCTATTTGATTAAAATTATTTCACTACCAATTTTAATCTTTGCTCATATCTGGGATAGTAGTTTCTCTTACTAGTTTATACTTTTACTTTCAGCACATATAGCACATATTTCTCAGTTAACAAATATAGCAGATTGGTAATACTTTATTCCGAAAGTCCACTTTAGACATTCTACTAACAGCATGCACCTTTGCAACTACATGTCATTAGAGTCAACTTATTCTACTAACCCTAAACCCAAAGTCCACTCTGAGAGTTAGTAGACATATAGCTGCAAATTAAGGAGAATTAGTTGACATTTACAAAGCTACTTAGTAGAATGCCTAAATCAACATAAAGTGTAACCAGCTGATTTGTTGTAGTCTGTGAATTGCGAAGATAATGTAATAAAAACCGGTTACAAATGACAGATGATTTTTTTGTCATTGCATTTATATATAATAGCATTATAACATTATAGCATTTGTGCCAATAAGAAATTACTAAAATTGCAAGGTTCCCCTTTATAAAAGAAATCCCAGCGAGACAGGGATAAATCACAGCATTCTCTCTGAATGTTGAACACTTTTGTGTGTAATGGGTGTCTGCAGCGCTACGCAATCACTAAATAAACATAATTTCCAGAATGAGGAGAGGGTCAAACTGTGATTAGTTGAAATTTCTTTGCTTGCAGTTAAGGCAACCTGAATGAGAGCAGTCTGGACGCAGTCAAACTCAGGTTAGATGTGTGTTGCAAGATTTTGGCTCTTGAACTTAGTGGAAATGTTAAATGTTCCCATCAACGGCCTTGGGCTCCACAATCAGGACTGATGATTAATAGTCCTGAGCTGCCAATAGATCTGTGGGCTGTTTTCTGAAAACACCTTTGGTCTAAGATGAGAACTTTATTCAAGAGTTCCTTCTAAGTTATTCTGTAACTAAACAACTAGTCCCATGTACACAAAGACAGAGCAATAGCACACATAAAAATCGGTTCATCCTTCATTGATACTCGGTAAGGTTCTCTCAAAGCGTTTCCATTTAAATAGAATGGAACATTCATTCTTATTGTCCATAGAATGAGAGTCAGTGGGGTCCAGTGTTCTTTGAAGCCTAGCATTCTTCAAAATCAATAATTTTATGTTCCACAAAGTCATGTAGATTTGGAATGATATGAGGGTGAGAAATGATGACTACCCCTTTGATATCGTAAGTATTAAACCACTCATTTAGATTTCAGATCAGTTAAACTGCCTTGCACAGGAGTTCGGTTCACACATCAGGCAATTCTGTGCACCTTTTCAATGCTTAATAATCCACACAAAGCCTTGGAGCTATTAACAACTCTCTGTGAGTCTGACCTTTTTAATTTGTCTGAGGCCTATCAGGCAGCTGTCAGAAATGAGCCGTGAGACATTATTCATCCAGTTCACAGCAGATCACTGTGATTTTTTTTCTTTCTCACTTTTTTTTCCCCTCGGTATGTTAACAAGTGATTTTAACTGTACCGGAACTAAACTGTTGCTCCCAAAGGAAAACTTCATCTGTGAATGTCTTTACATTTTATATATAACATGTTGTATTGTGCATTAATGTGAGTGAGTGAGTGAGTGAGTGAGTGTGTGTCTTCTTTTCAAATGTGTGTGTGGGCTTGTACAGCATGTTAAAAAAGCAATCTGTAACATAATCTCCCTGATGGCCTCCTTCTGCCTTGCAAGCTTTGATTTAAATCACGATTATGATAGATTTGATGATCGCCATGGTAACGGTTTACATGCTATCCCCTGTTGTCAAGGAGATCTCGTCTGACAGGATAATAGGTTCCACTGTCCTTTCTGCCTCTCGTTACAATTCATCACAAGAGCGCATGCATGCAAACACGTAATCAGGAAATTTGTCAGCAAATGGCCCCGCTATTTATAGGACTAATAATGTGTGCGTTTCCTGATAAACACCTAAAAAAAGCACTTTGATTCACCATGTGCAAATAACCTTGCATTTTCAGTGTGCCTTGCTGCAATGATGAAGAAAGGAAAGTCATTAGAAGAGAAAACCCGGCTCTCATGCTCTGTTTTATATCAATTACAAATCATTACATTTACAAATCATTTGTGTCACCCTTTGATTGTTGTTGCTGGCCCTGTGGTGCCCACTAATAAATGCGCCAGAGTGCCTTGTCATTGGCAAAGATAATTAAAGCCCCTTCAGCATGTCTTTATTTGAATATAATGGCTTTTTTTGCTAATGAGGGGCACAATTATATCCACACTGGCATAATCTTCATAATCAGATGCTCTGTTATGCATGAATCAGAAGAGCTTTGAAACAGAACAGAATCTCAAAAATTACCTCCATCGCTGCAAACCTCCTACGCAACACCACTAGGAGTTGGAGAGGAGTTTAGGAGAGGCTTACATAAAATAACATTTCTGAAGGACATTTTATCAAGGAAAGTGAGACTATTAAACTTTTAACCTGGTGAACTGGGCCTAGTTGACCTTCCAGAACAGACAGAGAAAATGGGTCAGCACAATAGCTCGGACTTCTGAATTGATCTTATAGTTTATAACTTGGGTCATGCTGTACAGTACAATAATCATACACATAGTACATTGTGTATTTATATAAGCAAATGCTGAGTAATATGAAGTGATGTGAGTGTTTAATTGTTTTGCAGAGTTGTTCGTAATTGCTGTTATGTTCCTGTGTTGTTGTTATGACTGTAATAATTAATTACAGTATTGCGATGAGTAACATGGACAAAGTAAAGTGGATGAATGTGGCACAAGAGAAAGAATCTTTGGCCTATCTGAGTGCTGTCCTTCAGCACCCGCACCGATTCAATGGTTATGAGAAATATCATAATCAGCATAGACACAAAAAGTTACTTTATGGAATGTTTAACTTTAGAATAGAAGTAGAAAATATCTTATTTTCTAATTAAAATAATAATGAGCTGGTTACTCTGATTTGGAACATGCTATTAGTTAAATAATTAGTTGCCTTCCAGATTAAAATTTTCCTGATGATTTTCTCACCCCCATGTCATTAAAGATGTCTTCAAGAATCTTATTTTTTGGCTATCATCATCTAAACTCTTTGGAGCCACACTGAAACTGCAATTTGGACCTTCAACTCATCGAAATCCACTATATAGAGAAAACTTAATTTCTTTTCGACTGAATAAAGAAACACATGAACATCTTTCTGGTGAGAAAGTTAGGAACCTTTTATTCTCGAAGTGAACTGATCCTGTTTTTTTTAACCCGATCTCATGGCAATTCGTACATATTTTACGAGGTGGCTTATTCAAACAAACTTCTGCAATCTCACTTTTACAAATTTATATATGGTTTTTGGTACATTGTATGAAAATTGTATGGAGTTTGTACGAATGACCTACACCAAACCCCACCCCTAAACCTACCTGTCAATGGAGTTTAGACAAATCATACAAAATAGTACGAGTGAGGTTCCATCAACATGGAAACCAGTCAACTTCTGGAGCTAACTTGGACCGCCTGTTCCAAAATAGACAGCTAGTTCATGTTTGATTTTTCAGTAGTACAAATCCAATACATTATAATACATATTAGTCTGACTGAATATTTTCCAAAGTAGTTTTTACCGGGAATCAAACTTATGCACAGCTATGTGTTTAAGTACCACACAGTTGTGTGTTGTCTCGTTTTCTTCCAAGGACGGCCTCATCCAACCCTGAAATGAGACTCTACAGAGAGGGACCCTCAGGGAACACCTGCTTAGGGCCCACGACTTAGGCACCATGGTCTACTGTTTTAACTACAGAAATAGTAAAATAAAATCCAACAACGAAGTACTAACCTTTATGTGAGTTAGGAAGTCTTTGAAATCTGTTCTGCTGTCCTCTGTGCAGAGCTCTAATCCCGGACACACTGTTGCCCATGACTGCTGCTGCTGATCTCCAGATGTTGCACTTCGAGCGTCAGGCTCTAATAACTCTCCTTTATCTTGCCTCTCTAGATCTGTTGTTGCTGTTATGTCCGTGACAAGTCGGGTGTGAACCGACTACAGATCCACAAGTTTTTCCTCTGCTCGATGAACTGTCATTGAAAAACATCAGCTGCCCAAACGCGTTCAAGCTGCAGGTGGGAAGACGCGCGTTTGCGCCTTGGGAAAACGCACAAAAAAGGCACCGATGAAGGTTTGCAATGACCGAAATCGGATAATTTAAGTAGGTCAGCTGAATTTGATTTGCTACCTTTCCTCCCTCAGATATTTGTTTTCTATCCTCTGCTGAGTTTTTGACGAACGCCGTTTTCGGGGATTTAACGCGCATCTGTCGCGTCTGCTTTTACTTTAGATTAGATCAAATACACTGCCTCAACCATCAGCATAATGTATCCTCGTAAGCATATTATCCACTCACCTCTGCAATTTGGCTACTACTGGATGCTTTCGTTTAAATACCAGGGAAGCCAACCAATCCAAACTTTTGTATATGACCACTATTTGGAGAACAGACTTTGAAAACATGCCAATGTGTCACTTATTGGCGTCAGTGACTCAAGATTGCTTTAGAAAAATAAGAACATAACATACAAGGGAGATCCAGAATAGGGATCAGCCAAAACACACAGTAATAGTCACTCACATTTCACAGTCTTCTTCTTTTACGCTATTTCAAGTGTTGATAGAGGCTAATATGGAATTATAATTTTATAATTATATAATTTTATAATATTATAATAAATTATAATAATATAATATATAGTATACAATTGCATATATTCCAAGCTTTGGTAATGTTTTATTGCCTACAGTCATGGCAAAAAGCTATATGAATGAAATTTATATAGTATTTAATTTCTAAATGACAAACACATTTAGTCTGGACACAATCTAAAAGTGACTCAGTAGGTG
>JAUMHI010000033.1:21869296-21902800 GCA_032359435.1 Enteromius unitaeniatus
CATGTACATGTGTTCAGCTTATACTCTGCAATTATCATCTTGTGTATCTATTGGCATTTATATTAGTCAATTAGTCAGTTATTCAATTCACAGTGATGATACAAACTCGTAATCCACACAATGCACATTTCAAGTCCGCAGAAGCCTAAGTGTTAAAAAATGATATTTTCAATGTACAATACCATTCAATATTTCAATAGGTCAGTATTTTTAATTAAAATTGTTTTTTCATACACTAACACTCCCCCCCGTAAATGGATTCATTAAATTGATCAAAAGTGTCAGCAGTGAAGAAAATATTCTAAATTGTACATAATGAATAGAAAAACATTATTTTAAATACTACTGTTTTGTTTTGATCAAATAAACCATTTGAAAGGCAGTGTATATATTTGATTTATTAGCTTTTACTTGTTTTCTGCATATAACCATTTTTTTTAACGAGTGATGACTAGTTTGGGCTTCACATGTACACATACGTGTAACGCTCATGTCCTGTTTGGTTCAGATGAAAGAAGAGGAAGTAACACAGCTGAAACAGGAGATCGCTAAACTTACCAAAATGAGAGAAGGGGTGCAGAGGAGACTCAGACAGATGGAGGAACAGAAAGTGGAGGTGGAGAACCAGAGGGAAACACTCAAAAATCAGATCACTGGACTGGATAGAGGCAAGAACACCAACACACACACACACACACACACACACACACACACATTTACCCACAGTTGAACTCTACAGCATAAATGTATTATTTAAATATGTATGAATATAAAATGGCACTATAGTAAAATACATTTCCACATTCATATAACATAATTGTACATTTGATTGAATTCTTTGCAATTTCACAGCTCTATTCAGATCTTTACCACTGTACTGGTACTGTCCAGCCTATATTATTTCTTTCCATGCAGGGTCTAATTTATTTAATAGGAGTCATATCATTGACACAGAACTTGCACTTATAAAACAAGCGTGTGACGCACAGTATTTTTTACTTTTTAAACTCATTACAGCCAAGTTAAGAAATATGCCATTCTGAAATCATATTAGTCATAACATATCACTAAGAAGTGTTTCTTGAGCAGCAAATCAGCATATTAGAATGACGTCTGAAGAATCATGTGACACTGAAGACTGGAATGATGGTGCTGAAAATTCTGCGTTGCCACTACAGGAATATATTTTAAGATATATTCAAATTTGTAATCATTTCACAATATCTCTCTTTCACTGTGATCAAATAAATGCAGCCTTGGTGAGCGTAAGAATTTCCTTAAATAACATAAAAGAAAAATTTGTAATTATTCCAAACTTTATTTAACAGTTTTTACTCATTCATCCTCTTCATCAGAATCACAAAGTAATGGTGATGTTTAAAAAAACACACAAACAGAGATACCACACTCTTTGTTTTATTTCTGAAATACAAGTATATTTGAGCAGCTTTGACTGGGGTGACAGAGATGATAATGTTTTCAGAGAAAGAAACCTTGACTGACATTATCAAGAGGAATTGGGTTCAGATTTCTCTTTTCCACATGTCTTCAAATGCCTTCATCTTCCTTCTTGTTCATTTTGTTCTCTTTCTAAACAAAGGTAATACATTTTAAAGGAAGATATAGCTGAAAGTAATTACATTCAAACAATGAATACATCTAATTTAATTCTTCTTTTTTTCATTTGACCTCTTTACTCTGTTCTCCACATCTCGGATTTACATTTCCACTGGCACATACTGTCCTGCACATCTTGTTCTTCACTGCTGATTTGAACATCTAGATTGCAGGTCTTATAAAATAATAGTTTCCAGTTTGTCTCTCATTGTCTCAGATGTGTCTTTTTTTTTTTTTAAACACTGACTTCTCACATTCATGTCTTTTTCTCTCTTTCTGGCTCCACTAATTTTAATCAGCCCCTAGTAGTGATCTGCACATTTCTCTAGCGTTGATTCACCCCAACTGTTGTTTACCAGATACAAGATTCTCATTATTTATATCAGCATACAGTTAAACTTGTTTGTGACAAACTACTTCAAAGTTGTTTTAATGGGCAATTTATTTTTAAACATGTAACTAACTATCAGATGGTATATATATATATATATATATATATATATATAAAATTTTTTTTTTTTCATCAGAATAGTATTTATCTGGAACATAAAACAAAAACAACCCTGATTAGGGTGACACTTTAACTTGAAAATAAAAAACAAAATGTGAAAAACACACAAAAAAATAAAGATGACCAACAGCATGTTACAAAGTAAATGATACACAGACTTTCTCCATAAAGATATAAATTTAGTCTCTGTATCTGTAAGAATCAGACTTCTGGCAGTATAGTAAATTGTGTTTGATTATTGTAGCGGTGTGTTTAATCTGCATGCACAGTACAATGTCATAAAAACTTAAAACTTTCAAACCTTTCAGATGAGAAGTAAAGATCTGTGTGGTAGTGCAAGCATCATAAAAATTGGTAATAATTGACAGTTTCTCTTTTAAATCATAATTATCATTATATCTCCTCAAGGCGTCTGTGTTTAATAAATTATGTATTTTTGCAAATGCTATGATACTTATGTTACTAATTAAATCTTGTGCTAATTATGAAAATAGGCACAGGTATTTGTGAAAGAAGTGTTGGGAATGAAATTAACAGTACCTGACTTGTTTTTTTGAGGACTGTTTTTTGATTCTGCTGAATTCTGCCAGGCTGACCCATATCTCATGCCTTCAATCCAAAATCCTGGGCAATCAAAAAAGCCACGTTCACGCAGAAGCAGAATACGGTTGTCAATCCTGTATTTGAGTCCTTAATATGGTTATGTTTACACACAGTTGGGTATTTTACGGGTGTGACAACCACATTCTGTAACCAAACTCACACCAGTACATTTTCAGGACTCACAACGGCATTCTCAGAACACATGCGCTGTGTGAACGGAACAGGACTGGACAACTACTTGTCTGTCATGTCATTCACTGTGAGAGAGAGCAGCTCTATTATGCACTATATGTTTTCGGTAACTTACAGTAAAGGTGAAATCATCTTAAAGTTTTATGCTGTCATTTTTCCACCGGATCCGCTCCCGTGGAAAAGCTGCTGTGTGAACGAGGAATTTCGAGACTGACACCTGTAAAGTAAATACGGTTGTCACTCCCAAATACTGTATGTGAACCAAAAAAGTCACACAAAGATACAGAACCAAAGAACGTTTTCGACTGGCTAAAAAAGCATGGACAGATTCCCGGACTCTTTTATGGTGTTTTGAGAGCCTAGAGCGATTTCTGTTACATTGTAGGCTTAAAAATGCTTACATAATATTCACATAACGCTTGATTTTATTTGTGAATAAAACATTGACATGTGTGATACAGTAGCTCAATTTATAGCTAAATTACAAATCTAGTTTCTTACACTCCTCCAAAGACCCTGCGTGTGTGCATTCTTTAGGGAATGGAAACATTGGACTCTGGGCTGATAAAGTGACCTTAGCCTGTGTGTCTGATTCATGTTCAGAGCTTAGACTGCTTATCTGGAGGCATAAAACGGTTTGTTTATTTGTGCTTTGTAAGGTTGAACAGGGGTGATATAACGGAGCAATAAAAAGGGGAAATGAATGGAGTGTAATGGTATTAACTATCAAAACCAGTTTGAAAAGCAGTGTTTACAGGATCATGTGGGATCATGTTGTAAATCAGTGGGTTGTGACCCAAAAATGGGTCACTGGACTGTTCTAAAAACATTGTGTAGCGGTAAAGGGACAAAATAATGCAGATAATAAAGTGCAGCTAACTGTATAATTGTGCATAGCACAGCAAAATAAATGGGTCTATCAAATTTTGAAAAGCCAGGAAAGGCTAACCATATTTTGTATTAAATAATACAAATGTATTATTTAAATGTATCACCTAATAACATACTCCATACTGATACAAGTTCCCTCCACTAATATTGGCACCCTTGGTAAATCTGAGCAAAGGTGGCTGTAAAAAACAAATCGGCATTGTTTATCCTTTTGATCTTTCATTAATAATTAAATTAAATTATTATTAAACAATTAAATTCTCAAAATTCTAACCTACCATTGAAGTAAAACAATGAAATGTTTTTCTCCAATACGTATTGTCGTATCCTGTAATGCCTGAAGAGTTTGGAGAACACCTGATGAGAGAAAAAAGACCATGCAGAATCTCTCCAGATCCTTTTTATTTTTAGATTACCAGATACATGTTGGTCCTCCTCTTTATTTCACCTCACTCAGGTTCAGGTTTCTGACCCTGAGACTCAACTATTTTCTGCAATTCTTCAGCTGTGGTCCTTGAAGAGTCTTTATCCACTCAAACTCTTCTCCTCGCCGTGTATTTAGGATGATAGAGACACACATCTTCTTCCAGGCAGCTTCCTAACATTGTATGTTGATTGGAAATTCTTAACTATTTCCCTGATGCTGGAAATGAAAATTTTCACTGATCTAGCTCTTTTCTTAAAGCCAAATCACTAATTTGTGAAGCTTAATTATCTTTCGCAGCATATAAGAAATATATTCTTTGGTTTTTCACATTGTGTTTATGATTGAGGGATTTTGGTCTTTGTTTTTCCTCCTATATATATTTCTGTGAAACAGAACAACAACAGGGCTGGATATTTTCATGTTCATAATCACCCTGGAGTGCTCAAAATTTTGAATATGAATGGGAATATTCTTCAGAGATATTTTACTCATAAAAAATCTAGGGCTGCCCATAATTGTGGCCAACAAGTATTGGAGAAGAGGAAAAAAAAAAAAAAAATACTATATACTACATACGATTACTAGAACTATTATGTTCTTAATTTTTTTTTATGCATATGGGCCGTGCTCGTAATTATATTAATACTAAAAATAAAGCAGTTTGAATTCAATCATAATTTGTTATATTATTAAATATAATTATGCACTGCTACTATTTTTCTAGCAATTTCATATTTTATTTTATTCATGCAGGTTATGGTAATGTTAATGTTTTAATCTATTAATCCATTTAAGTCTTTATGGGCATTTTTGTAACTATTATAAAGTAGATTATTAGCTCTAAGGCAAAACCATTTGAAAACCACCATAAAAAGAAATGTATGTGCTATTATGTTCTGTCAAATAAAAAGAAATCTGTAAATGTTTCATCTTCTGATGGTTTGAGTTTTAAAATCACACACCTGCAGATATGATCAGAATCTGTTCTATTTCATTTTGGTTGTTCTTCTCTTGCTTCTCTCCACACCTGCTCACTCCGTCTTTCTTCTTCCTACCACTATGACCTCTTTCTGTCAGCAGCATCCATTACTCTGATAATACCCATGATCTGTCCATCCCAGCTGAGCATGTGATAGAGAGTCAATGCAGGGAGGCAGTGGATCCTAATGCTTCAGCTGTGTCTGATGGATTAGTGTATGTTGGTAGATCTAGTCTAGGAACCAGAACGCTGCAGGTTGAGCTGTTGTGTCATTGAACGCAGCACTCAGGTTGGGACAGTGGGACTGTCCCTGTGAAGCTGGTCACTTTAGATCAAAGCACTGGTTAAATGACAGTGTCTGTGGGGTCTTGGTTCTTAACTTCAGTCTTATCTTCACACCATACAGTCTGCACTGCTCAGGGAAACCCTAGGGCCCAATGTAGCTGGACACTTTCATCAGACTCATCAATTATTGACTATCCGACCTGTAATCCAGAGAGCTTTGTCTGAGCAGATTGTTAGTAGAATTGCTGCACAAAAGGCCGTCTTTCTGCTTTTCTTTTATGTGAAAGTGAACTTTCAATGAAAGTTTGGTTTCTTGACGTTCTATGGCTAGAAACAGTTCCTTTGTTCTTTGTTCTTTGTATAGGAATCTATACAGTGGCTCTACAAAGCTGTTTTACGTCAAGACATTATACTAGACATTAACTCCTGTTGCAATGTTGTGGGCATGATTATACAAAAAATAAATACAAATAATAAACTAAACAAACAAACAAAAATGTCATATATATATATACATAATAAATATAAAAAAGAAATAAGAAATAATTAAAAATATTAGATATTATATACAGTATAAAACCTATAGGACAATGTATATATGAATACAACAGATGCAGTTATATATTTAAGAAAAATATTTTATTTTTATGTATTAAATATATGTAATATAAAATATAAAAATGTAAATATATAAATGTATATACATGTACATATTTTCAAATACTTTATACAGATTGTGTGCACACTATTATGTAAACAAAAACGTATTTTGGATATGATTAATCGTGATTAATCATTTGACAGCACAAATAAGAGTGTATATAGTGTATATACTATAAAGTAATTATTTTTTCCTTTTTTAAATTATTTAAATTTATTTATTATTTTTCTTTACCAATTGTTATGAATTACAAGATGTTGCAGTTTATAACAATATGATAATTTATTTTAAAATGGTCTTAAATAGCTAAAAATCACAATTTATTCTTGTCCGCATTAGTCAGTGTATTTTTTCCATCATGTACTGTATCAATGTGCAATCAAAATATTTTAGAGTACTTTTCTTTTGGCAATAGTTTATTCATTTTTTCATAAAAGCCCTAAATAGTTGTTTACTTAACATTAAATAATTTCAAATAATTTTTTTTCTTAGAAAAATGTGTGTTCCCAAATCTCGTGTCAGCTCTGTTACTGCACCATATTTCGCCTTTAAATTGGTGGTATTGTCTCTCAGAATTGTGTAAGTTACAGAAAAATTATGTCACTTTCACTTTCAAGATCTGAAGCTCTGAAAAGTGTCTCTATCTGAGAAAATATTTTAATCTAAAAACTTTAAAACGTATTTTTAAAACGTCAACTCTGTTACCACAATATCAAAAGCAAAACAGAATTGGGCTATTTAAAGGTCTTTTAATCGTGTTTTCATTAGTGTCATTAGTGTTTCTTAGCATTTATGCCAGCAAGTGGAGTTTTTGGAAAAAATACAAAAAAATGTCAATTCTGTTACACTATTAGGGGATAGTTTTATTAAATTATTTAAATTTGTACCAGCATACAGTAAAGGTTTATTGTATGCACAACCTTTGATGTTAACAACAAAAGATATCCAAAAATGATGTTAAGAATGAAAGCCTTTTTTTTCTGTCTAATCTATTACATAGTTAATTGCTTCTTATTATTTGCATTTAACATGTTTTCTCTGCTGTCAAGCGATGCAGTTACAACACACTATATGTAACATGTGCTTGGGAATCTCTGAAGATGAAGGGAAAATATTATGTGTGGACGTGTCCTGAAATGACAAAAACAAAACTTCCTTACTCTGCACTTCATTTATCGCAATGTCCTTGATCCCATCTGTGCAGTTTGACAAATGATCAGACTTGTCATCAAGCCAGTAATTTATAAAGAAATCCTCATATTAGTGAACGTCTCCAGGCTCTGATTGGATAGTTTGAACGGAGGGTGTTTGACGACTGATGGATGAAGCCAGAGCCCTGTTGTCATCTTAATCGGGGTTTCCACGGTGATGGATGTTGTCATCTTAATCAGGGTTGGCTGGGTGATTGATGAGATGGGCTGTGACAGCGGGGTCAGTGAGCTGGCTGTCCGAGGAGAAGAGGAGGCGGGGTCATGCTAGGACAGAACATGGAATGGCCATTTCACATGACAGCGCAGCCCCACAATGTCCACTCATGCACGCCTGCTCGCTGACGGCCGAGACACGCTTTTGCTCATTCCTGCTCTTTCTTTTAGTCCTCCCATGTCCCACTTCTCTTTTCTATCGTCTTATGCCTGTAGCCGTATAATGGGATTTTTGAATTGTGTAATTATTTTATGTTGGCCCTTCACAGACTGTGGAAAGTACTTCTGAAAACAACCCTATTAGCGGAAAGCCTTTCAAAAAGAAAAGTAACAATTAGCAGTATATCCCGCTGGCTTTGAAAGAAGAACTGAAAAAAAAAAATACTAATAAGTGCTTTATTTTCTGTTTTTCTTAGAAATGGAGACTGCAAAAAAGCAGATGGATGTGGACAAGAAGACTATAGATGAATTGGTGCGGGAGAGGGACATTCTGAATAAGGTGACACATGTTTCTAATTTATCTAATAAAATGTCTTGAAAACGACTTTGGATAAAATGTACAAACTGATCTTAAAGAAGAACACCTGTAACAAAACAAGGGACAAAAGAATGTTAGTTTAGGGCTGTCATATTACATTTTGATTATTATTTGTGTTTAATTAAATAAATTAGTGAAATCACACATGAAACAAACTAAAATATAAATGTATTTATTAATTTAGATTATTATTTAATTAAATAAAATATTTACAATAATTAATTAAATTAATCACACATAAAAAGCCTCTAAAATATTTGTTTATTTACTTTGTTAATAATTATATGTTTTTTATTAAATGACACGCCATATATTCAGGAAGTAAAACACACACACACTATATATCACACCACACATTAAAAACCCCTAAAACATAAAAATATGTATTTGTTTGTTTGTTTCATTAATATATCAAATGATTAGTTAAATGGATCAAAAACATTAAAAAAATTATTTATTTATTTAAATGATTGTTTTTGTTGTTACTAATTAAATGGTATATCAAATAATTAATTAAATTAATCACACAAACGCCCCTAAAACCTTTATTTATTTATTTAGATTATTATTTGATTAATTAAACAATTGATCAAATAATTAATCAAATGAATCACACACAAAGAAAAGCCCCTTAAAAAGGGATAGTTCACCCAAAAATGGTTAATTTGTTCCAAACCTGCAAGATATTTTTCATGGCACAGAAACATAGGACAATGTTAAAATAGTCAATGTGAAATTAGTGGTTTAGCCATAATTTTTCATATGATATTCTCCAGAATGGCAATATAGGTGACACAGAATACAATAAAGTCATTATTTTAGTTTTTGCACACAATAAGTATTCCCATAGCTTTGTAAAATTATAATTGAACCACTGATGTCACATGAACTATTTTAATTATGTCATTTAGCGACGCTTCTGTGCCTTGAACCTGGTAGTACCCTTGCTGTCTGTGGATGAGTAATAAATGACAAAAGTGTCATTTTTAGGTGAACTATCCCTTTAAATCTTTGTTTCAGCTCTGTTAGTTTGAATGATCTGATCTTAAATGTTTTGGACGGGCTTTACATCTCCTGAAACTAATATTAATACAAGGTAAGCTTTTGGGTTAGCCTTTATGGTTTATATTTGTATCCTTAGAGCTACCTTTCTTCAGCAGTTCTGCATTTTCACAGTTCTCATAGCTTCCTCACGCTGTTATGATGCACAGATGGATTTCAGAAAACAAGAGAAGGTGCATGATGTTTCTGCTGACATGCTGAATATTACATTGCTATTGTGCGCATGAAAATAACAGGATATTTATATTTAATTGCACAGGAGACACTGTCTCACAAACACACATACATAGTGTGGCATACAAACACAGCTTTTGATATCAGCTTACCTTGGAGAATCATTCCTTTGATCTATTGAACAGCAATACATCACAGAATAAAATCATCTTTTTCTCAAGCTTGCTTTTTTACTTCTGTTTTGTAAACATCTTGAGTCACTCTTACTAAGTATATTTACAAACTGTAACCTCTTGTGTCGGTGTGTGCATGTTTCTTCCAGAATATGATCAAGGCAGCCAATGAAACAGACAAACAGCAGACCATTGTTAAGCTACACGAACAGTCAAAGAAGACTCTAGAACAGGAAATTTTAAACTACAGGGACGAAGCCCAGAAACAGAGAAAGATCATCTACCAGCTGGAGAAAGAGAGGGATCGCTACATAAACGAGGCCAGTGAGCTCACCAAGAAGGTACAGCACACACACACTCACAAGTTGAATGATTGAGAATATCACCTTGAAGTTAATTTTGTATTAACTAGTTTAACCAACTAAATAACTGAACATGATGTCACTTTCTGAAGGACGATGTCATTATTGGTGGCTTTTATTGTAGGGAGTTTACAAAAGAGCATAGAAAGTAAAATTGAGGACAGAGAAAAAACCTGCAAAATGGCCATTCACTAGTTCCCACTTCCTCAGCGATTAAAGTATAAGTGCTTGTTTGGCGGACTGTCCCGAGGACAGGCAGGGAGCCCGGCAGACCCTGAGCCCTGGGAGATTTACCCCTAGGAGGCGAGGGTTGAAAGATGCTCAGAGCCTGGCCTGGTCCCCGCGCGGCCCCCCCTGGAGGAAGTGATGATTTGTTGGAAGCAGCGAAAAAAACAATAATTTCGCTAACCGGGTGATTTTTGATGGTAGCTGAATGGAAACGGTGGCGGTGTTTCAAATCGGGTAAGTTTGCCTTCTCCTCCGGTCTGGCCCCTGCTCTGGTGGCAGTAAGGGAAGGCGGTGAGGAAGTGAGCGGTATTTAAAGCGGAGGAGCGGAGGAGGAGTTAAAGAGTTTGGCGATCGTTCGTAAGTGCTCCTCTTGAAATTTGTTATAAAACGGCATTTAATTTAAGGATGATTGGTTAATAAGAAAAAGGCAAAAAACACAATTAGGTGTATGATTTAATGATGATGATTTTGTATGATTATGATTTTGTATTTACAACTAAATCAAGTCTCAACAAGCCAACAATTCCCGCACACTATCACAACTTGCAAAGAAGTAATATTTATTGACACAATGTTTCGGTCACGCGATAAATATTACTTCTTTGCAAGTTGCGATAGTGTGCGGGAATTGTTGGCTTGTTGAAACGATCCACCTGGTTGGTCTTGTTATCCAACGCACCTATCATTTGCAGGTGTGCGATGGAGTTTGTTCACTAATTGATTCTGTATTTACAACTTTGAAATCTATTGATCGATCGGTCTGTCTATCTATCTATTTGAACATGGAGTGTAAGCTATAGCGCCCCTTGTGACAGTACTGAGAATGCAACACATAATTGCACAGATTTGAATTGAATTTGAACCCATTTCAAAACATGATAAATGCACTTGTGCGGTTTGATGTATTTAGATTCATGCTTACGGTAAGTATGTTTTAGGCCTGAGTGAAAAAAACGTCCAATCCCTTTACATTTCTTTCTCTTACGATGTTTTGCTTTCTAAGAGTTGTTGAGAGTTGAGAGTCTCTTGGTTTTTGTCTTGTAATCCCTCAAGGCATTTCTTCACTCTGTAGTACTTCAGCATGCTTGTGTGAGTCATCTAACTGATGACTTTGTAAATCTGTTGCTATCGCAACAATGTGATGTGCCACTTTAAACAGAATTCAAGCAGTAACTTTTAAACACTTATGGCCAAACTTGTTTAGGTATAATGGGCAACTATCAAGTTAAGTCAAGCGTGCCGTGAACAACATAATTAGAGAATGGTCTGATTGAGTCTGATGTTTTCCCTGTTTTAATTACATTAGCTTTACATCAACAATCTACATTTCTTAAAGGGCCAGCCACCCAAAAATTCAAATTCTGGTATAATTTTATGTACTAACTTTTTTGTGTTTCATGGATGAAAGTAAGTCATACAGGTCTGAAATGATATATGGGTGAGGAAATGATGATTATTATTTTGGGGTGAACTATACCTGCAAATGAGCTCTACAGTTTGCTTCATTATCTCACCATGACCTTTTATAAGAGATCTTACAATGTGAAGAAAATTATAGTTTGGTTAATGTGTCACCTGCTATTCTCAGTATATGTCATTCATTTAAATGACATACTTCTGGAAATGCATTAAAATGGTATTTTAAAGATGATTGATTGGCCAGTTAGAGTCACTTAGTAAGACATTTTATTTGCAGCTAGAAAGTTTCTGCTACTCTCAAGTTATTTTTTTATATTAAATGTTCTGATGGTTAAAACCATCTGTTGACTGATTATTTTTTATTTTTTTCAAATTGGAAAGCACTGGTGTTAATTATAATTACAGACTAAGATGTTATGATCATTAAATACCTCTGTACTCAAAATATCTATCTAGAACAAAAGCCCATGAAAAACCTCTCTTTTTTTGGTGTTGAGACACCCCTTAGCATCCTGGCATTTGCCCTGACATTTGTTTTCTCAGGTTTTATGTTGAGAAAGTGCACTGCAGCATGAACTGGAGGATTCAGGTTTACATTCAGCTCCAGGCACATCCTCTAACTCTCTTTCTGTCTTGGACAGATAAGACCAAACATAATATATTCCATATAATAGTGTTCCTGTTTCTGTGTAAACTAGCTGCACCATCCTTTGAAGATCTGCAGTGTAAAATATAGTCAAGATTTTACTAAATTTAACAGTGTTTCTTGCAATCAAATTAGCTGAATTGTATTTTATGTTTTCTATCTATAGATTCTGCCTTGACTCGCAGCTCTCATTATACTGTCTTACACACCAAACAGTGCAAGCAGTCGCCTTCAGTTTTCAGTTTTCAGCTACATGAAGGTTGCGCTGCAGAAAGTGTTTATTTTGGAACCGCTATCACAGTTTCCTAGGAACCAGAGGCTATTTGAGACACAACACTGCTTTCATGTATTCAGCATTGCTAACATTTGCTTTCTTTCAGAGACATTTTTTTGAAAAGTTAATAATCTAATTCCAGGTAAAAAATGTTCAGCCGTAAGCATTAGAAAAGGCTGCGTGTTGAAAAAGCTCTTAGCTAATGGTTTTGAGATTGCCTCCTGAGAACTGACTCCACAACTGCAGCTTGCACTAGTACTTTGCAGAGAATAAAAAATTCCTCTGATTTAAAATAAGAAACACGGTTCAAACAAGTGGGTCTGTAATGCCTGAAGAAAGCTAGCTATTCGTTAGCATTCCCATTCAGCTGGTGCTGGCACTGTGCAGGAATGCCGTCTTCCTCTCAATTCTCGGCACTCAAGTTTCAGAGACATTTCATAAAAACAGAGTAATATTAAAAATTTATTTGCAGTATTGTCTGTTGCCCCCTTCACACACACCAGCATTGCATTACATACAGTAGTTATTTAGAAAACAGCTTTCTTTTCAAATATCATTTTAAATGCAAATCTGTAGAACTTCAGTCTGTAATTTTTAGGCCAGCGCATATCATCCTCAGACTGTCTCATTATATTTCGCCATCATTAATAGCGTGTTATTTATAGAAAACCATTACGGGTGATTGTCTTTTAGTCCTGAATAATAAGACTGATAAAAATTTCTTAGCGGTTTATTGGTGAACCTTTAAATATGAGAGAATGCATGTTCTCTTCTGTACATGAAAAATAATTTGCAAACATTATATGAGCAGTAAATTGAAGCTGTGTGATGGCTTTTAAGCACATAAAATCTTGATATTAAACTCCTTTTTTGTTTATAAGAGAACATGCATCTTCATATACTGGTGGTATATGATGTATGTAAAGATATGGTACTGTAACACTATTTCTCTTTTAACTTTTTCTAGGTTAGATTGTTTGACATCTGACATGATTGATGATTCTATGCACTGCGGTGCTCCACAAAATCACCCAGTGGACAAAACCAATGTGTTGTCCTATAGGATGACATTTAAGGGTATAAAAAAGTATGACATCTGCCGGGTTCAGATCAGTGAATTTTGCTAGATTTATAGAGGAGATGATGGAGAAACTCTACGGTGTTTGCAAGTTTGATTTATAAGGCCTCGGAGCTGACTATGAATTGTGAGTTTGCTGAATTTACGGGAAGAGACTGGTGTTATTTTCTCATGTTTTCTGACATATGCACCTTTCTTTATCTCTACAGAAATAATGTGTTTGGCATGAATGTCTGAAAGCTGTTGTCAAAATATGTCACTATTTAACCCTCAGTATAGCACATGTGATTTTGAATGGCATAGCCTTGGATACAATCTGCTATCAATTTAACAACAATAACAACAAAATGCATTTTTGAAGCCTTTCTGAAGACAAAGGCAATTTGTTTTAGTGTTATTTCAATCTAACCCCACTGAAACTGTATTTTTGGATAAAAGCACAAGTGAAAAGGTTTACATACATACCGTTACATAGTGAAATTCAATAAAGGCAAGTTGTTCGGTTCGCTAAAGTATCTGAGTTAAAGAAAGCAAATCCAAACATGACATGTGGAGAAAAATGTAAAGGCAATTCTGAGTCTGTATTTGCATCAGTGCAAGGTTGCATAACCTCTTGATGAATAACATAAACACCATTTCAAAACTTTGGCAGAAGGGCCGTATGAAGCAGCAGGCAACAAAATGATGTTGCCTCACACTATACCCTGTTTTAACCAAAATCTATGGGAGCATCACAAATAAAGAACTCATACTTGTAGCATATTAGCTCATTAAGGGACATGTATATACATAATTACTATTAATTATGATTAATCACAGTTATTTATATCAGCTGCCAGTAGTAGATGTAGCAGAATTAACATCATCTAATCTGTTTATTTACTTACATGTAAGTTAATATTAACACTAAGAAGGGCTATTTTCGTGGCCACAGAAAAAGGGACATTCATTTGCAATGTAGAACCAGAAACTCGTGTAATTTGGCAAAAGTTTTATTAACTCTACGTTAACTCACATAACTAAACACACAAGTACGACTACACTCACGCATGGGGAAAGTGCAAAGAAGGCTTAAGGGTAAACCATGAGGAAAAGCCAAAATTGAACTTATCAAAAGAGAGTCAGTTGACCACCTTTAAAACCATCAGTGCCGTTCAGAATGGGTTCTTTAACTAATACTAAACCTTTGTTTAGTTATATATGTATATTATATATGTATGATACTTGCATTACGTCGTTGACGAGGGTCTGATGCAGTCTCAAAGTCCTGATGGTTCCAAGGTTTTGAATTGGAAATCATGTTCTTCCTGGTTTGAAGAGCGATTAATTCCAAAGATGTCCTGACTCTGATGATTGGTAGATGAAAGAAAAGCTAAGAGAGACATGTTGCAATCCATGGATCTTGAGTTACATGGAAAGTCAAGACCACGGCCTGGTGTAAAACTTAGGTGTTGCCATGAAGTTAAATCTTCATCTTAATGTCTCACAAGACTGCAGACTGTGGGCCATGCGTTTGCATCGGGCCCGGGGGCTTGGCCAGGAGACAAGAGAGATGGTGGGGGTCCAGCATCCAGAAAAAGCAAAAAGTGAGGTCACACCTCTTGTGGGTCAAAGAGCCAATAGATTGTTTGGAGGGAACTTTTATGGCTTTTTGTTTCTAAGCATGGTAAATTGCATATGCACTGGATTGGAGGTTGATATACAAATTAGAAGAGATTCTTAAAACCCTGAATGTTGCAAAAGGTATCAACATATAAAATACACTCTCAATTAGATCGTCTGAAGATGAGTCTTTAGATACCAAGCACGGAATGTGTTGATATTATGAGGTAATATTAGCTAGTGATCTATCATAAAAATGCATAAAACAGTATACCATACACAAGACAATATACAAGGACCATAACAATATACACAATGACCTGAAGGATATGTGTTCACTCAAAGAGAGTTTTCCTGTGAATTAATTTAGAGAAAAGTCCATTGTCTTTTCAAAAGGATGAACTAGTCAGAGTTGCTTTTTTCACATTCCTTCAAGCAATAAACCAATGTTATCAGCCATAGAATCAGAGGCTTGTTTTGCCTACCTGAGATGTTAGCTGCCTTTCTGGGGAAGGGTCCACAGACCCTCATAGTTGCAGTTTGAGTTACCCCTTACAGTGGCCTAATTTTCTTTCAAAACATTCTCACCTTTTTGAATCAACACAATATTTAAAAGCTTCCTAAATAATATAAACTCTAATATATTACAGTATATTACAGTACAGTAGCTAATGACGGAAAAATAAATAAAATTGTTTTTTAAAGCATTTTCAAAAGCAAGTTATTTATTTTATTAATTATATATTACTCATTGGCTCATCACTGGACCCCCACGAAAAGCTAACAAAATTACAATATGCAGTGTTTGTTCAGCATCAGCAGAATCACATTTACTTTTCAGGAATTATGCAACTCCAAAATGCACTGTTATGACCTGTGTTAAGAATTTCATCCATAATGTTCTATTTAAATAGAATATATCTTTATTACTCAGAATTTACTATGCGTTTTGTGCTGATTAGAGCTTTAGCTTGGCAACATGCTAACTTTATAGAGCTTTATAGAGTCTTGTTTAGTTTTGTTTAGTGTTGTTAATTTGAAATGCTAATTCACAATGGGAAGCCTGAGGAATATTTTAATGGGTTTTTAGAATAGTGTGTTTTGATTTATGAGTAAAGTAAGGTTTGTGTTAAACATATAAAGTGACTGTCATGTTTTGTTCTACAACATAAATCACACACAGTCGTGCCTTAAACATAAATTTGAAAAGAGTTCTGTGGCGGTCGTGGCCTAATTGATAGGGAGTTGGACTTTTAACCCAAAGGTCGTGGGTTTGAGTCCCAAGTCCGGCAGGAATTGTGGGTGGGGTGAGTGAATAACCAGTGCTCTCTCCACCTTCAATACCACAACTGAGGTGAGCCTCTTGAGCCCCAACTGCTGCCTGGGCGCTGCAGCAATGGCTGCCCATTGCTGTGTGTGTGGTTGTTCACTTCTCACTGCTGTGTGTGTGCACTTCGATGGGTTAAATGCAGAGCACAAATTGGAAACCATACCTGGCCACATGTCACTTCCTTTCCTTTCCTGGAAATCTACTTCCTGGTTTTAAGACTACAATCTGAACTGATCGTTTTTGAAAGTCTGTTTTGATAGAAGCTAAATATATGTGCGTGTGAGTTATGGTTGTACTGTTAATCATATAGGATACTTAGAAATTAGCAGCCTATGAAGACAAACCGATAAGTTTTAAACACAGCTATAGAGTAGTTGTGGTTTTCCAGATTTGACCCCACTCTCTCTGTCGGTCTTTTCAGGTTCTTGAGAATATTGAGGACATTAAACTGAAGGAGATGCAGATATTTGAGTATAAGAAGAGAATCGCAGAAGCTGAAACCAAACTGAAGCAGCAGCAGAATCTCTATGAGGATGTCAGGACAGAGAGGAATCTCTTCAGCAAGAACCTGATTGAGGCCAAGGTAAGTGTGTGTGTGTGTGTGTGTGGACCTTCATCTTACAGATCTACTCCCCATGAGCAGACATAGACATCATTAGATCCATGGGGTGTCTTCTTTGGGAAAATCACCCCACGGAAGCTTGTGGTGTGAACATTAATCTTTGTCCAGGAATTCGCCGCATTTGCGCAAAGTCAGAAATAGCAGCTAACCTCCCTGCTGTGCAGACTTATGCGTCAAACTATGAAAGTATAGTTCGAAAATATAGATGCTGCTAGGTATTTTCAAGTATTGATGCATTGCAAAACATTTCAGAATGTGATTCAAAATGCAACACAATCATTTGACGTAAGGAGCTTCATAGTGGAGAATAAGTGTGGATTTTCAGATCCAATACTGCCACGGTTTAAATGTCTACTGACATTTTTGTTACTATTGCTAAGCAAGTTAGTTCACCATTAAATAAAAATGCTGTTATTATTTACCTACCCCCACATCTTTCCGGTGTGTTTCTGGCTTAAGTATACGTTTAAATTCCAAAATGTATCCAGAAGTCACTTGGCAATGGCTGGACCATTCAAGAACAGGAGTTGTTGTGAAGCCACTCCTTCGTTATTTTAGCTGTGTGATTAGGGTCATTGTCTTGTTGGAAGGTAAGCCTTCAGCCCAGTCTGAGGTCCTGATCACTCTGGAGAGGGTTTTGGTATCCCTGTACTTGGCTGCTTTCATTTTTCCCTCAATTGAAACCAGTCGTCCTGTCCCTGCAGCTGAAAAACAAACCCACAGCTTGATGCTGGCACCACCATGCTTCACTGTTGGGACTGTATTGGACAGCCGATGAGCAGTGCCTGGTTTTCTCCACACATACTGCCTAGAATTAAGCCCAAAAAGTCTCATCAGACTAGACAATCTAATTTCTCACCATCTTGGAGTCCTTCAGGTGTTTTTTAACAAACTCCATGCAGGCTTTCATGTGTCTTGAACTGAGGAGAGGCTTCCGTTGGGCCACTCTGTCATTAAGCCCCGACTGGTGGAGGGCTGCAGTGATGGTTGACTTTCTACAACTTTCTCCCATCTCCCGACTGCATCTCTGGAGCTCAGCCACAGTGATCTTTGGTTTCTTCTTTATCTCTCTCACCGAGGCTCTTCTTCCCCGATAGCTCAGTTTGGCTGCTCTAGGAAGGGTTCTGGTCGTCTCAAACGTCTTCCGTTTAGGGATTACGGAGACCACTGTGCTCTTAAGAACCTTAAGTGCAGCAGAATTTTTTTGTAACCTTGGCCAGATCTGTACCTTGCCACAATTCTTTCTTGAAGCTCTTCCGGCAGTTCCTTTGATCTCATTTGCTCTGACATGCATTGTGAGCTGTAAGGTCTTATATAGACAGGTGTGTGTTTTTCCTAATCAAGTCCAATCAGTATAATTAAATACAGCTGGACTCAAATGAAGGTGTAGAACCATCTCAAGGATGATCAGAAGAAATGGACAACACCTATTAAATATATGAGTGTCACAGCAAAGGGTCTGAATACTTAGGACCATGTGATATTTCAGTTTTTCTTTTTTAATAAATCTGCAAAAACGTCAACAATTCTGTTTTTTTCTGTCAGTATGGGGAGCTGTGTGTACATTAATGAGGAAAACAAAATAAGCTTAAATGATTTTAGCAAATGGCTGCAATATAACAAAGAGTGAAAAATTTAAGAGGATAGTGTTGATTACAGCAGTGCTTTTTATACTTTTCCTCAGTAATAGGAAAAGTACCTTAATAAGTACCTCAATAAACAGAATGAAGTGTGTTTGTGTAGAAATTTAACAAAAACTGGCATGAAATGCTTGTCATACTCGGAGAGATACTGATTTAGGAGTAAATTGCAGTGGTCTCTTATTTTTTTCCAGAGCTGTATTTGTAAACGTAAATTATTTGGTTGATGGCAAAGCAGCAGCTCTAGTCTTCAGTGTCACATGGTCTATCAGAAATAATTAATTAATAAAAATGTTGATTTAGTGCCCAAAAACATATTATAAATGTTTAAAAACAGTTGTGCTGCTTCAAATGCTTCCTTGATACATTTCCTGCTTTTTTGATGTCCCAGTTAAATAAATCATAGATGAAAAAAAATAAATAATAATAATAAAATTGAATGGTAGTATTTATGAATTTATCCCTAAATATAGTATAGTATTTTATAGGATCAATATATTGATGATGACTCATCCTGCACTACACAGATTTTTATTCAGTTAGATTCCCTTTAGGATTAGAATATTCATCATCCGAAATTACACATGGAAAGGAAGCCTTGAAAGGAGCAGTAAGAAACTCAAGTGTAAGGCTTATTTTTCAGGTCTATAAATGACTGTCCTTTGTTGTCAGTTTTTCGCTGATGACCCATTCCTGCTGTGTCACTTTTGCTCACTGCACTAAAGAATAAGTGTGTGTTTGTGTGTGTTTTGGGCGGTTGTCTACCTGTCTGCCTGGCTGTCTTTGTGTCTGTATAAGTTTGGACAATTTCTCACACACCCCCCTTTGTTTGCTTCTAGGACCAGAACGCTGAGATGAAACGCAAGGTGAAGATAGTGAACCACATGTTCGAACAGCTAAAAGATGAAATCACCACAAAAGAGGTGGCTCTAGACAAAGAGCGCCAGGAGTTCCAGCGTGTAGAGAGAGAAAGGGAAAATCTCAAGGTAACTCATTTCATCCTTTACTGCCACTTGTCTCTCGGCATCTAAGTTCAGTATAATTTCAGATCTAACATTACTATGCAGAGTCAGTATCCTTACTAGGCATGATTGGGAATGCTTCCAATGATGCATGTACTAATGCACAACTTTGTATTTTTATGGGCTGTGCAGAAATGGAAACCATGAAATTTTTTTTTACACCGTTCCAATTTTAGTTTTGATATATTAAAATAAAAATATTATTTAAAAGTAAATAAATCATTATTTTAAAATAAATATTTTGTATTTAAAATATAATAAAATATATTTTTTAAATTATTAATAAATTAGTGGTGTTTCCTGACTTTCCTGTTAAATTAAATTAAATTAAATTAAATTAAATGTCTGTACATTGCATTTTTACACCAGTGGATGGCAGAAACTTACTGTTTTTGTGTTCTAAAAATGTTGTAATTCTAAAAATATAAGCTATTTAATATTAAATTAATAATATCACAATTGCAACATTATTCTGACTATGATTGTAGCTGTGATTACCTGATATGAATCCTTTATTTTTACTTCTTTAGCTGGTTGATTATTAGGGGTGAAGTCATTTTTTTATTCATTAATTTTTTTTGTGTGTGTAAACACAGTGATGGACTGGTCACTGTTCTTAAAGGTGCTCATAGTGCTTGATATGACCAGACAGCATAAAGTAACCTTGCATTCAACTTTGAGGAGATATTTTTCATAATCCTTTCATTATTACTTTCCAGATCTTTGCGCTTATCAAATACAATGGCACGTCTCTTCTTCTCTCTGTCACAAGCTTTCAATATCACCCTCACAAAGGATAATATTGGAATATCAAATAGGATGGCACAAAAAGGCAAGAAATAAAAGAAAACACAAAAGATCACTCCATATTTTATGACAGAAATATAAATGTGAGTTCAGAGAGGGCTTTGACTCCACGCACTTTCAAATTCAACATCTGACATGAAAGACTTAATGAATATGCAATGCTTTTTGGTGGTTATTGGAGTTGTAAATTATATATGACCTTGTTCTGAGGTATAGACTGAGGGGTGTGGTCATAGAGAGAGAGAGAGAGAGAGAGAGAGAGAGAGCTTGATTGTGTGTGTGAGCTGCAACTGAAGCAACAGATCTAAAGTAGCCACTAATATCTCTGCATGCAGCATATAATGCACACATGCGTCACCTTTATAACAAGATACATGCAGTGGTGGAGTCTAAACATCTGAGGCCGCAATTAAATTTACTGATATTTTTTGATAAATATGTATTTTTTTGTTTTACACTGGAATGCATAAAGGAGATATATTTGTTTACATGCTATTTCTCATTAACATAATTAAATATCTTGGATGTTCCACATATTTTCCAAAACCTGAACAGCAGAAATATTATTAATTTATAGTGTTTGTCCTAGGTTTGGGAATAATAATATTTTCATATAATCAATATCCCAAAATGGTTCACTGCAGGATTTAAAAAAAAAACTATTTGTTCATTGTTGTGTTGACCTTGCTTGCAAAGATCATAGCTAAATTATCTCTTAGCAATTTCAAATTTCTTACATAAGTACACAGTAGTTATAGTTTTAATTAGTTGTATTGAAAGTGAATGAAAACATTTCAGAAATATTTAATTGTTTTTTCATAATCAAGTTCTTAAATAAGGCAAAACAGAAGAGATAAACCACTGAATCTAGACCAGTGCAGGATATTGTTTATTATGTTTATAAAAATACACACAAATGTATGTACTGTATACACACACACATGTACACATGTTTGTTTATGTTCCATGTTTTCCCCATGTGCTTTCCCTGTGACCTAGTTTTTTGTTAATCATGTATTCCGTTCAAGTGTGTCTCCCTCATTTACGTTTATTGTCTTCCTTACTTAAGCTAACCCTGTTTATCAGTCTTTGTCCGTCATTGTATATGTAAGGTGTGTGTGCTTTGCCAATACTCAACCATGACAGAATGACGGACCAATACAGATGGAGGATGCTTTGCTCGCAGCTAGCGCTACGAAGTCGACGTCTGCCCCCCTCTCCTCAGAGACACTTCTTCGAGCCCGAGCGCTTCACCGAGCCTGAGCACTACATTGATCACAAACGCTTCACTGAGCACAAGCAACTCCACAAGCACAAGTGCTTCACTGAGCCCACGCTGTCCGAGCGCGTCCACGAGCCCGCGCTGCCCGAGCACGTCCACGAGCCGGCAGTAATATCAGTCCCGGTGGGGATACTAGTGGACATTTTAGACGAGAATCTTGTTGACTGGTATGGAGAGGTGAAGCCCAGCCCTCTTGAATCTCCTTCTCCGCTGTTCCCAGACAGCTCTGTGTTTTTAAAGTTCCCTCCCACCTCCTCTTACACCAGTTGATATTCACAGTCAAGTTCCACTGGGGCACAGCGATCCCCTGTCTCCGCCTTCAGCTGGCGACGCCTGAACTCCACCTCGGTCTTGCGACCCATCGGCTTCACTGGGCCTCATGGCTCCTTCAACCTCGTCTTGGCTCGTCATCCCACCAGCTCCACCAGCTCCCTCGTTCCTCTGGCTCAGCCTGGGTCAGGAGTCGTCCATCCGCCGCCTTTGGACTCCACTCCTCCGGCTGCGCCTCGTCCCCCCGTCCTGCCAGCTCTGTCAGGCTCCTCCTTTCCTCCGGCTTCACCATTGGCCTTGGTCGTTACGGCTCCGCAGCGGTCCTCTGAATCTCCGCCTCAGCCTCAGTCACCTAAGTCCACTGCTACGCCGCGGCCCTCCAGCCCATCGGTGTCACCCCAGCGCCCCGTCTGTTCGGCTCCACCCTGGGCTCTCTACACTCTGGGGTTGTCACCGTCTGTCGGCCCTTGGAGTCTTCGGCCTCTCCTCCTCTATGGCTCCTCCCGCCGTCAACTCTGCCCTGGGCCCTTAGCCTTACGGGTCATGGGCCATCACCTGTCTCATCCTGCTCCTGACGCCACACTGGCTCCTCCCACCTTCAGTGCCTCCATGGACTATGGGAGAAGTTTTTGTTTTTTGCTTTCCTTTCTCTCTCTCCCCATGACACACACAGGTATATGGGTAATTGACCTAAAAATGTGTCCTATAGTAAAAATTTGCATAGCAAAATTATAAAAAAAACCAAAAACACACACAAATAACATGAGAAAAATATATCTTCTTTCTTAGAGTTACAAATATCATGAGAGAGATTTATGTTCAACGTTGGAATTTATTATTTATTTATTTATTATTATTATTTTCTGTCACACCATAGGACACATTAATACATCAACTACCCATATATGTAATAAATATATACACACACATATATATATATTTTCACCCACCGAGGAATGTTCTGGTGATTAGTTATGAGAGTCACTTTATGCATTTATGTTGGTTTTTAAAGGCTTTTATCATTTTGAAAAAACTTTAAAAAAAGAAACCAGTATTAAATCCCAGGCTATTGGAACTCACTGTAAGTTAATATCTGGAGCATGGTGAAATGGCTTCATCAGCTTGAACAGATTGTTTCAGAGGAGTGTGGACCAGTGGTCTGAACAGATGGTATCGGACTGGACGGTTCCTCTATGGGGTGGAAGGTTGTGGAGTTCTGGACGACAATGGGTGGAAAATTTTGACTCGCAGATTATGTGCTGTCTCAGAACTAAATAGATCCACGGATAACTGACAATCTGTTATGATTAATCCAAATGCTGTCTGAGGAAGCATATAGTCAAATGCTCTTAAACACCCTCTCCTGGTATCTCCTCTCCTGACTGCATTAAGCACTGTTGAAGATCTTTAAAAGCTCATTCTAAGTGAAATATGGTGTGTGCATTAGTGAGGAACTAGACAGAAAGAATCATTAATAAAAGAAAATGGGTCTCGAGGGCTGGTGGGCAGCTACCCAACTTGAGCAGCTTTCCCAGCATGCCACAGGAGGTGCTGTCTGGCTCCCTGACTGGTTCTCAGGAAGCATGATGGCTATGATGTTCACCTCTTCTTTGAACCATGAAGTGAAATGGCAGGACACCCAATAGAAGAGAAAGGGAGAGACCCGACCAAACGATGCAGTCCAGTCCAGTCGTCATAAAGAACAGAAGAGCAATTATTTCCAGAGGACAAGAATTTCAGACAAGATCCTTTGGTACACATTATGCATAGTCAGTTAATTCATAATCATGAAGACTGAGTCATAAAGATCTGTACACCCTGCAGCAGAAATAGCGAAAGTAGAACTTTTAAACTGTTCTTTCTTTCATTTTTTCTCCTGCCATGGAGATTCCATAGCCGTTTTTCAATTAGTCTACTTTATGCCAAGTAGATGTTTAAGACAATGCTATAGCAGTTAGTTTTCTTCAGTTGTTCACATTATTAACATTTTAAATCAGCATTTACCAAGATTTACAGTACACTGACCTTCAAAAGTTTGGGATTGGTAATATTTTTATGTTTTTAAAAAAAATATGTTATCCATAAAGGCCACAAAAAACAAACAAAAAATAATATTGTAAAAATATTGTTACATTTTAAAGTTAACCGCGACGATTGACACACAGCACAGAATACGCAGGGCTTAAGTACACAGGAGCAGATGCAGGACAGGTGAGGAACACAGGTGGCAAGGGTTAACTAATCAACTAAACAAGAACATTGCCAAATTAGGAAACACAGGAAATACTAAAACAAAAACAAAACTAAACTGTGATATAAAACAAAGACAAGGGCGTGACATTATCTCCCCCTCCCGGAAGGTGCGTCCTCGCACCTAAACTCAGCTACAGGGGGAGGGAGGGCGGTGTCCTGGCCACGGGGCGGAGCTGGAGGAGATGGCAGGAAGCCGAAGAACCAGGCTGACAGCGAGGATCCAGAGGGCCAAGGCAGAACATATGGTGCCGGCGACCGACACGGAAAAGGGGATCCGGAGGGCTACGGCGGAGCAGGAGTGAAAGAGGACCAAGGCGGAGCCGGAGGGAGGTAGGAGCCTGACGGAGCCGGAGGGACGGAAGGACGAGGCGCAGCCAAAGGAGTGGAGTCCAGAGGCGATGGATGGTCGACGACCGACCAAGGTGAAGCTGGGGGGACGATCGAGCCCAGTGGAGCTGGTGCACCGACGGGCACAGCAGGAGAGGAGGGAGCTAGGGCCCATGGAAAAGCCGACGGGTCCATGGGACGAGGCAGAGTTCTGGTTTCAGAGGCCGGAGGTCGAGGGATGCTCCGGCCATGCTGGTTCCAGTGGGTGGGGGGGTGGGACTCTACGAGACTCCCTTCCTGCCGTGGTCTCTAGCTGTGGTGACTCGAGGGCTGTCTCTGGCTGTGGTGACTCGTGCAGCGTGAAATCTGTCTGCTGTGGCACGTGCAATATGAACTCAGGCTGGCCTTTATCTTGGGGCTGGAACTGGGATCAGCATCACTGACCGTAATCTTGGGGCTGGAACTGGGATCTGCGTTATTGGTTGTGACTCCAGAACTGGATCTAGGACAGGCGGAACGGGATCAGCGGGGATCAGGTCTGGCATGTCGGACCACAAATTCAGCTCCGGACCTGGACCACATGGGCTGGGATCCGCGGGGTTCTGGCTTGGTTTTCGGCTTTTTGGCACCGATGGAACCCCATACAGTGCTGCTCTCAGGAGCGGACTCCGTCTGACAGCGAAGTGCGAGCCGGGCAGTGAAGGGGGGCCTCCTGACCGTTGTTCGTGTGGGCCGGGGAGAGGAGTTAGCCCGTTAAGGAGTCGGTGGAGGATTTCCTCCGGGAAATCATCCTCTCCATTTCTGTATTGGTCGATCGTTCTGTCACGGATGCTGTAGCAGGCAACAGGCAGAGACGTAGCGATGAGGTAAATTATAAACTTTACTTGAATTCAGTAGACAAACAAAGAACTACACACATCCATATAACCACGACGATCGACACACAGGATAGAATACACAGGGCTTAAGTTTACAGGAGCAGATGCAGGACAGGTGAGGAACACAGGTGGCAAGGGTTAACTAATCAACTAAACAGGAACATAACCAAATTAGGAAACACAGGAAATACTAAAACAAAAACAAAACTAAACTGCGACATAGAACAAAGACAAGGGCATGACATATATATATATATTTAATTTATTCTTTTTTTTTTTTACTGATATTTAGTTTTGAAAAAAAAAATAGCAATTAAGTAGCTCACTAAAAAAGGAAAGTAGCAAAGCAAAATTTAGCAAAGTAAAATTTTAACAAAAAAATATTTTCTTTTACAAGCATTATGATGTTCAGAGTTTTGTCAACAGGTGTTATGACGTCTGCCATAGTTTTAGTATTTTATTTCTTTTTTACACAATATTCTAACTACTTTACTGAGATGTATGAACATGAAATGAAAGTAAATGCACAGTTTACAAACACTTTGAGTAATTGCCTCTTCTAATCGCTGTAACTGTTCAATCACTGCGTAAAATTGAGTCATGTGATTAGTGTTGCATGGAAAACCGACTTACTCATTTTTTCTGTCATCTGAGGATAATTTTTTCAGGCATCACTTTACAAACAAAAAACAAAAGGAACTTAAATAGACTGATGGGAAAGAAAATCGGAGCAAAGAAGATCGACAAACAACTAGAGAGAAAGAACGAGAGAGAGAAATGATGAACAAAGGCAATCTTTCATGTTTTGCGGAGCCGCAGGGACATGATGCAGAAAACTTTAAATTGATAGGGAGTTCAATGCAGGCTTATGTAACCCTCTCTGGCATTTCCTTTCTTTCACCTTCATTCATTTGTTTTCTTGGTTTTTGTGAGCCTGTGTCTCACCCTTTGCCTTTTGTACTCTAAAGCATACAGGTGCCCCAGAGCTGCAATTTACCTCTGCTTTCTTCTCTGGTTCCTCTGCCTTCTCCTTCCTGTTTCCCATCCACCTCTCAAGTCAAAACCATCATCCATTCCCTCTTTAACAAGAGGAAGAAAGATCCAGAACATGTGAATGAAGACAGGCTTTGCATTCACAAATCCTGTGAAGTATTTAGACTTATACTATTTGCCAAAACTAGTGACGCCACTGCCTATATTTGTAGTCTTTTTAAAACACTCCAGCTTTTTCAAAGACATGTGGTATAATGGTGGAATGCTACAAATCCTGCAAGTTTCTTCTAAATTGTCTATTTACTAAGCTAAATCATTTTAGACTAATTCAGTTCTTGTGGTTTACATGAACCATCCATTAGTTTAGATTACATCCGTCAAGGCATGGAATATATTGAGCAGCAAGTAATGACTTGATCAGAGTATCTCCAAAATAGTAAACGTCTTGACCACTGGAAACAGGTCACCTGGTCTGATGAATCATGTACTCTTTTAGATCAGGTGGATGGCTGGGATGGATGCATTATGGGAAGAAGTCACGACAATGGAGGCAATTATATGTTCTGGACAATGTTCTGTTGGAAAGCTTGTGGCCGTAGATTATAAATAGAAATAAAGATAACACTATACTAACTGCACACTATAAATCATTAGGTAAAGCACTTTTACAATGTAATACACTGTAAAACAAACAACAACAAAAAAATCCTTAAAATTAATGCTAAAAAAATGGCAGCGGCAAAAAAATATGCTAGCAACATTTTATGTTATGTTTTTAGGTTAAATTTACAAGTAGATACTGTAATGCTAATTAAATTATATAATTTTAATATACCAACTTATGAGAAAGTCACATGATGAACCAAAGCCCATCACAGCTTTAAAAGTGTAATTTACACAAACACTAAACACAATGTGAGGCATTAAACTAAAATATGCAATAAACATTAATTTAACAACATTAAATGTAACATGCAACCCTTATAAACATCACTGATAGAAAAAAAGTGGTCAGTGGTTCATAAGATCCTTCAGAAAGCGTAAGTTAATGATTAATAAACTGCTTAAATGAACAGCTGTAAATCTTGTTATTTAGACACATGATAGAAGTTGCTCACTGTGGTAATAAATGCTTTATTAACACGTATTCCTGCTGGAATTCATGATTAAGTCAGACAGTGATAAACCACATTGGTAACACTTTATAATAACTACACTATGAATGATTAGTTAAGCATTAGTAAGCATTTATTTGATCCTTTATAAACCATTGTTACAACAGTTTACAAATGCATCTATAAATGCCTTGTTCTTGAGCATATATGTAATGTTTAATAATTCTATGTTCATACTTTATTAATGATCAGTTGATAATTTTTTTTAATTATTACATTATTTACAAACCAGTTATTTAGAAGTTGTTAGTGTTTAATAAGACCATTTAGAAAGTCTAAGTAAATGATTAATAAATTATTTAAATTTACATTAATAAATCATATTATTAAGACACATGAAAATGGTTGTTCATTGTGTCAATAAATGCTTTATTAACACATGTTCCTGCTGTAATTCATGATTAAGCCAGGTTGTTTTAAAGCATTTAGTAGTTGCCAGACATCTGTTTTTGCTCATCTAAAGTGAGGACTAGTTATACCTTGTAAAGCATTTATAAAGCAGATGTAAAGGCTAATTTATATTCTAAACAGAAAAGTTAAACAAACACAACACAAACGGATAAAGAACACAGACATATTTTTTCAATATGTAAAAAATGTAATCATACAACTGTACGCTTGATAAATGAAAAACAAACCTTCACTTTCATAGAAAAAAAATTAAAGTGTACAGTTGTATATTTTTTTGCATCTTGAAATTAATAGTTCTGTATCTCTCTGTGTTGTGTTTGTTTGTCTTTTCTGTTAGGAAGATAACTGAGCCTTTAAGTCTCCTTTGTACATTTAGATATGCTTATAAATCAAGAACGAAGGATTTATAGCTGTATTTATAAACTGCTTACTAATGACTATTAATGTTGGAACAATGCTTTATAAAGGATGAACTGACTATTTATTAATGCTTAACTAATGATTCATAGCGTGTAGTTATTATACAGTGTTACCAAAACGTTTAGTAATTTCCGCCGTCTTTTTTTGTGAGCTCATCTAAAGTGAGGACTACAGTATTTATACATTGTAAAGCATTTACAAAGGAGATTTAAAGTCTAATTTCTTCCAAATACACAATACAGATGGATACAAAACACAGAAATATTTTTTCAAGATGCCAAAAATTAACAGTGTATATCTGTACACAAAAAAACCCAAAAGAAGATAACTGAGCCTTTTAAATCTCCTTATAAAACAAGAACAAGGCATTTACAGATGTATTTATAAATTGCTTATTTATGACTATTAATATTGGGACAATTTACTAATGCTTACCTAATGATTCTTTGTGTGCAGCTATCTATATAAAGTGTTACTGAAATTGATAATAAATAAATAAAAATATCCTTATTTAAATAGATTCAGTACAATTAGCAACTCTTCTAGGGTCTGTTTTCTTAAAAGTAGCTTTACCGTAATTTTACTGATTTAAGAGCAGCTTGGGATTCTTCGGTTTCAAAGCAACTTTCCAAATACTGCTGACATAAGAAGTGATGTTTCATTTTTCAAAATAACACCATGTCCATTACTCACACTGTGCTTTGAGTATGTAATTACTGTACATTTATAGTTAGAAGCCTTTGGTTGCGTCGTTAACATAATTTCTGTTTAGTTTTTACTTCATACAAGTTTTTTTTTTTTTATTTGTCCTTTGCCCCTTGCTTCAGAGGGAAGGCCATAGAATGTGAAAGATTCATTATTAAATAAAGTTCTTAGCCACACTCAGATGGAAAGAAGCAGGGGAACATGCCATTTGCCCATTTTCTCATAAAACCTTAATTTATCTGATTTATTATTCTTATGAGATGTCTCTTGGTTAGTCTTGGGTTTGTGCTCATAACGAAGTGCGCAAGAAGACATGAGCAAGAAAATGTTATGTGTGACAACCTTGGGCCAGATTTTATGTTTGCACAAGTAGACTATATATATTGGGTTTAAACATTTAAAATCTAGCTTTTGTTTTTATTTGATCCTAGAAAATTACAAATATACAAATTATAATTTTACTAAGCAGGTTTGTGACATTGATCATGTGAACTACTTTGTACGTTCAAAAGGTCAGATTTCCTTGCTTCCACTAAAGCACAAGATGCTCTGGAACATTCTCGAATCATGCTGGAGAACATGCATCATCTCACAAATACTCTGTTCCAGTATAAATTATTAAATTAAAGAGAAAATGTTTTTGCTGGGGTTTTAACCCTTCTTAAAAACATATAAAATAATGACATCAAGGAACTCATGGTGGGAAAATACGTGGGAGACAATCTTGTAAGAGAGTGTTTTACACACAACTCTTTGCGTAAAAGGTCACGCTTCGTTCACTTCTTCAGGCTGACTGGTTAAAAAAAGGTGATTTGCACCTCCGTCATTGTCACCTCTGGTATTAATTTGTCAGATACACTTTGTCAGCCAACCCACATATCTACCAATTGTCAGCAATATTACACCTATGACGGAAAGTCAATATCACCCTTTGGTAAATGGTGACAAACTTGGGTTCATTACATTTCCATGGAGCAGCTGTCACAGCAACTCATTCTTGGCTTCACGTTTTATCTCCAATCCTGTCAGGATGTGTCAGTGTCAAAGCATAACCAATGCAGGCGATGGGAATGCCACACTTGTCACAACACCATGTAAAGTTGGGAAAGTGTTTATATTACCCACTCAACAAAACGGCTTTGGAGAGCCAGGTGTATTTGTGTAAACCTTGGTATTTATTTGTGTGCACTGCGTTCATGAAATGGCACTCATTCGGTCAGCAGAGGGCACTCTCAGTGGAATTTGAAATCATATTTACATAGTTTGAGCTGTCTTTGATCTCTTATGTTTGTTTCAGCCAGAATTGTACTTTTCAGATTTAGAGTTACCACATTTATGAAAAAGGAGAAATGAAAAATGCATGAGTTTACTATTGTATCACCCCTTTGCTTCCCTTTCCCTCCCTTGTGAAGTCCATTCTTTATCTTTGAAATGCATATTAAGCAGAGAGGAGAGTTGAGCTCTGAAGCATCTGCTTTGAAATCATTCTGAAATCAGAGAAATCTGGGAGCGTATTTTACTTTGATTTACTTCCAAACTCACACACGTACATTTTCAGGACTCGCTGCTGTATTGTTTATTTAACTGTACAAATGAGGGTAAATGTCACCTCTCACTCATACCTGTCAGGAATAAGGATGTGAAGCGTTCAGGGTTCAAGTGCAAAAGCAGGGTCAGGCATACAAAGTCGAGCACCGGCAAACAGAATCAGTAAAGGCATAAACAATAGAGTAAACGATAAACCAGGTGAGAGTCAAAGTCTCAAAGGCTGAAGTGCCATCAGCAGTTTCTCGCTGGCATCTCCAGCTGGGCGTGACAATACCTTTTGTTTTTTTTGTTTTTTTTATTAAATGTTCTTCAGCTTGTCCCACTCTTAAAGTTCAACCCTGTTTGGCTATATTGTGGAGAATGTTTGTCTGATCAAAAAAACATCTGACATAGTTATAAACGTTACATTCATCTGTAGAAGGTTAGATCTAAATGTTGATCACTCAAAAAAACTACAGCCAATTTAGCTTAAAATTTTCCACCCTCTTAGATTCCACCCTGTTAGGTTTTTATAGACTGTGAAATCTAATATAGTGGAAATTCTAATAGAATACAGAGCTTGGCCAGTATGTGTTTTATGCATGTTACCATTTGGGTAAAATGCTAAAAAATTTAAAACGTAAATTATGAAGCTAAACCATTACCAGATACCATGTATTTCCTGGACGTACACATCTACTGTGTTGTGAGTTTGCATTTGTGGTTTTGGTAACTTACAGAGATGCAGAAATGAGCTGCGTGTCACCTGAAGTTTTGGATTCAGTCACTGTTCTTGTTTTCACTTACCTCCTGTGTAGAGTCTGCTTCCGTAACAGTTCTGCACCGGAGCTGCTCCTGTCAGTTTCGTGGTCTGTGCATGACTCACAAATGCTTTGCTCTTTACTGAGGTATAAAAACTGCTGTCAGTTAATTAAGATTTGATGGGAAAAAAACGTGCCTTAATTAAACTTTTGTCATATCAAATATGACCCAGCGTTCTTCAAAATACCTTCTTTTGTGTTCTGCAGAAGAAAGATAGCCACACAGGTTTGGAACGACATAAGGGTGAATAATGTAAAATTTTGGGGGGGGTGAACTATCCTTTTAAAGGGCATTTTGAAGCATTTATGGGTTCCCTTACAGACGGCTTCATAGGAAGCAATGCCCTTTTGTCCTGCTGGACACACACAAAGACTGTTGTGCCAAGACATTGACCTTTCAGCTCTTCTTGTTGTTGTTTATTACCTCAAGCCTTCACAAACGTACCAAGAAAGAAGCTCTTGTGTTCTTTGAAGCCAGCCAGCAGTGAGTCTGTCTACTGGCTAACCCTCACCCCATGAAAAAACAATTAGGCCACTTCATAAGAATTGATTAGCATGTTAATGAATGGGCTACACTTTCTCATCACGAGAGGCTACGGCAGGGGGTAATGAGGGGAGAGGCTGCTCTCAGCTCCAGCTCTGTCCAGCTGGTTGTTATGCATGCCGAGAGGCGACATCGATCTCGGAGAAATCTTATTACATGCTCCAGACACTGTCTGCAAATGTTTAGCACTGAACTGAGAGAGGAGGGGAGAAAGTTTCAGAATTTAATGTCGTAAAAAAGGAAGTGATGATGTGTAAAGCATGTGGCCAGGTTCTAAACGATGTTCTCCGCTTTTTGAAATTTCATCAGCGTGTCACGGTAAATGGGAGATGTGGCGAGCGACCTTTAAAATGACCTCACGCAGTTGTTCCCGGTTCAGTGTTAACAAGCCAGATTTCAGACAGAGTCAAAGGTCTTGTCATCTTATATGCAGACTGTTTTCCGTTTATTATGCTGTCGGAGCCCCTTCATCAAGATGCCTGGTGAAAAAAAAGGAAAGCACATTTGTCTGGTAAGAGTGCTCAAAGTGGACTCCAATCATATATTTTACTATGTTATTATGCACCTTTTAATAAAATAACAGTTTAAAACAGATTTTTTTATATTTTAAGATAGAAAGTACATTTATTTACATTTAATTGTCCTTCAGAAATTGGAAATTGGTAGTAAATTATTGAATAATTATTGGAAATTATTGAATTTATATATATATATATATAAAATCACTTAAAAAAAAAAAAAATTATTAATCACTTCTGTTGTATAGTTATATCCCATAGCATTTTTACTAGTCTCACTTTTATATGCACTATTGCTGCTGTTTTCTTTCTGAATTAAAACAAAAATTGAATTGATCAAAAGATATAAGCAGTACACTGATGCTAATAATAATAATAATAAGAAGAGATATTAGAATTACATCCAAAGGTAATAACCACTGAAAATCCAGCTTTTCCATCCCAGGAATATATGAAATAAAAAAGTAATTTATGACAATATTAAGTAATTTGTAATAATATTTCACAATATTTTGTATTTTACTGTATTTCTAACCAAATACTTGCAACCTTGGTGACCCTAAAGAGTTTGCAAAAACGTGTAACGAAGGTTGAGTGATGACGAGGCGTGTGAATTCAAATGCAAGTTGTTTATTCCGAAACAACAGGTCGAAATGCAGAGAATAACACGGAGTGGAAAAACAACAGGGTAGACAGTGCAATGGACCGTGACAGACAAACAAACAGACTGGTATATATACACAGGTGGTACTGATTGAATCATTGAACCTAATTCAGAACAGCTGTGAAGGAGAGGTGCATTCTGGGGAATGG
>JAUMHI010000033.1:21945065-21956086 GCA_032359435.1 Enteromius unitaeniatus
AATTAATTTTAGATTAAAAATAGTAGCCCCAGCCTTTTCCACCGCTATCAAATAATCTGTCAGCACCAAGCAGAAGCTAAAGCCACTGTGTTTTTGTTTTGATAGGTTCAAGTGTGTTTACTCTTCTGTATTCATATCTGTCCTGTAGGGTTTTGTTCTCCATCTTTCACTTAAAGGCTTTTATGCTTCATGCTATTGTTTTCCATTAAATATCTTTTGTCTTCTTCTTTTCATTTTCTCTCCTTCGCCTTTTCAGATGTGCTCACAGACCATTTAAAACTTAATCTCGACCAACCCTCTCTGTTCTCTCTGCTTGCATGGTTCAGCTCCACTGAGGTGTGGTAACTGGCCCCATCTGCTCCAAAACTCAGGAAGCCATTTTGGCTTGCTCTGGTTATTTGGATTAACTGCTTTAACCACAATGGTGATATATTATTTTCATAAAAATGAAACATGCTTCATGCAAAAAAGTGCTACCTACTTGTAAACATGAAGACTTGGCAAGCTGGTGCAGTGTCAAGAGTAAGCTTAACGCCTGCATATATGAATGTGTTGTGTGTGTGTGTTTTTTTTAACACAGCTAGAGTCTTACCATTCCTCTAGATTTTGAAGAATTGGTGAAGAGCTGAAAATTAATATTAATAATAACAATAACAATAAAGTCACTGCAATCTACCAACTCAGGGTGCATTAACTCAGTAAATCAGTAAGTAAATATATATTTTTTTAAATTTTTAGCATTTCTGATGAGCTCTGTAACACATGCATATTACCAGAATATTAGCCATCCCTAATCCTACCTAATAACTAAATTAACAACTACCTTACTAGCAATTAATAAGCAGCAAATTAGGAATTTAATGAGGGAAAGGTTGTAGTTAATAGTGAATAAGTGTTCCCTATTCTTAAGTGTTACCAAGAGCTCAAAAGGTTGGAGTCTAAATTAAATATTGCAATACCAAAAGATATTTTTCAAAAGATGAGTGGGTGGCAAAGCCTTCATTTTTGGATTCTGTTTCTGTATTGAACATAGGGACACATCACACATGGGATTTATAGTCAACCAAATTTTATTGTATACTACATTTATACAACCGTTAAGAGCACGTTGAGAGCAAAGCAAATAAACACTGTTTGCTTCCTTCTTGTCTCCTAGGGAAAACACGTAATAAGCTCCAAGCATTTTTTCAATCTATTGATTGAATAAGGCCTAACAGCCCGCACATCGAACTAAACCTTGCTATTCCCCTCTCTATTTCACAGAAACGTAGGTTGTTTAAACAGAAATGTCATAAAAGGCAAAAACAAGAATTCAATAGCAATTAGGAATATTTTAATGCCATTGCTTGATGTCCTTAATGATTTTGGGACAGTGAAGTAATATTAATCTAGAATATCAGAGCACTGTGGTTTATTGAATGTGTCGAAATTGACCCGCAGAAATAATTTTGTGGTGTCAACTAACATACAGTAATAATCCTTACTATGTCACTAGACAGCATTCTATTACAAGCCATCAATATTTTGTTAAACAAACAAATCACTTCAAACATCTTAAACTTTATGACTGGGCATTTAATGTCGCCTGTCATCAAATCATTCATTTTCTGCCTTTTTTCTTCTTGCTTGATGAATGGAACCAAGAGAAATGTAATCACAGCTGGCTCGGCTTGTAAATTCTCTGTTTCAAATGACGTGCGATGAATGATGGTGTTTTGATGCCTTCATTTGAAATGAGAGAATAGACAGGAGGCAACCACGATGCTGACAAGTTCACAATAAATTGCATGCAAATGAGGACATGTGGATTATTGCATTCTGGGTAGCGAGTGAGATGGGCGGCATCGGTAGCCATGTTTATGAGGTGTGATGCAAACAAGAGGCAGTAATGAGAGTTGATCAAGCGTGACAAGGTGCAGAAACATTCAGCGTGCATATAAGCAAATGTGCAAATACAGCCCTTCAGGAATAACTTCTTGGCTCATAGTTGAGTGAGCGCTTACTGACTGGAAATATCTTGCCGTGTAGGATGTTTTTAAATAAGAATTATTTACTTCTAAGACTCACAGCTGCCACAGTTTTGTCAGTTTCCAATATGCAAGTTGTTTTTGTTTACTTTCTGTTTTGGAGCCTCTTCTGACTTTTGACTTTGTTAGAATTCACATCGCTTTCACAAGATGCAATTTTTTACTCATGCCTTGGAGTCTAATCGCAATTAGTTGTGATTATTTAAGCTCCGGTTTTCACTATTTTGTTGAACAATCATTCAGGCATATGTGCTACTGTATGTATTAGAGTAATGCTCTAACCCCTAATTCAGGAATTGTGGAATCAGGCCCTTAAGATCCACTTACATACACTGTAAACACTGTTACAGTGATTGTAACTGTAAAACATCTGTTTAAAATTCTGTTAAATTATTAACGTAAGTTCTCTTAATATAAACAGTGAAAACCTGAATAGACATTTCATGCAATTTTTATGGTGAAATAATGTTTTTGTAAGTGAAAAAGAATGTAAAATTTGCATTTAATGTTTATTAGGTTGTATTCTACATCTTCATTTTGTTAAATGAATTTGTATTGCATATTTCAGTTTAATGACTGTCACCATGATGGTTTTTAGTGTTTGTGTGAAAGACACTTTGCACCTTCAATATATGTTATTATTTAAAAGAACTACAGCCACCACAGCTGCTGTTCTTTTTCAGGAACTCGAGCTGCGTGAACGCCCTCAGCGTGACGGCTCTGAATGTGTGTAAAATCAGACCAATTAAATGGTGAGACATCGTAGGCGGGTGACGTCATCGGCCAGGAAGCATAAGAGCACATTGGAATGCGACCGGCATTAGCTTTTTTGTCATTCAGCAACATTCAAACATATGCTGCGCTATCGCCGGTGTCAGCATCTCGTTCCTTCAAGGAACTAGGGTTACAGTCGTAACCTGAGACGTTTTTTACCGTAAAATCTAGTGTGCCATTTCTACGTCTTTTTACACAGTACCTTATGAACTGTTTTGTCGAACCATGGGTTTCGAACCGGAGCTCCTCGCCTCTTAAGTACATCTCTGTACTCCGTAAGCTACCAAAAAAACCTACCATCCAAAAACCATAGATATGAAGCTGGATATGTGTGATGCTAAGATTAAAAAGCATCAGTTTTTAAATATCCCAGCATATTAATATTGTTTCAAAGTCATAACATGATATTCTTTAATTAATTGTGCAAAACTTGTACTTTATTAATCAAAACTCTGGAAATCTGTGTGAAAAGGAATAAAGTTTAGCTCTCTAGTGCTCATTTCTTTCAAAAAAAAAAAAATTGATTATGCTTTGATTATGTACTTGTTGGTAAATATTACATGTCTTACTAAAAAGTGCACCCAGGTACATTTATGTCATGAGACCATGTAGTTTTGGGAGACTTATTTGGATTTTTTTGTCTTTTATTTAGCTTCCATTAAGGTCAGGTCAGTTTATGTGTATAGAACATCTTCACAATCCATGTTGTATAAAAAAAAAACATGATTGATGTCTCAAAGCCCTCAGTGACTGTGGCAACTGTAATAAGGGAGTAATTATGAAATAGATGGAAAAATCTTAAGAGGAACCAAGCTCAGCTGGAGGAGTCCATCCTCCTCTGACATTAGGATTAGACTCACTGTATCTACCCATGCTGTCACTTTACTGTCTTCAGACTGAAAAGCAGAATCTTGCACTTTAATTATGGAGGGAAACTTGGTATTTAGCCAAGTCTTGTGGTTAAGGAGTAGTCTACTTCAATCTGCTTTACTGATTCGCTGAGTCATGGATGTGGCTGTAGCCATTTTTAGGCCATTACAATAGAATACAATGATCACAGTCTCGTGGGAAAGACATAGTGGGGAAAAAAAAGTGTAGTGAGATTAGGTGAAAGATGGCGAGATGGTTCTTGTCTGTCTAGAGCAAACTCCAGATAAGTCAGTGTTTTTGTGCCAAAACATAATGCAAATGATCCTCTGTTAAGCACTGTGGAGAAATTACATTCCACAGAAGGCAGCTTTCAATGTCTAGCTGACATTGACATTGATTACATTAGTATCCGGTTGATAGTAGATGGAAACGCGCCCAATGATGTTCAAAAAGGAATCATTTGTTTGGCTGTTTGCCTGGACTTTAGAGATTTGTTTGACGTCTCTGTGAACTTCATTTAATGTGGGATCAGTTTCAGATATTTCATCTGTAATAGGAGATTTGCTTACATCGATACACAGGGACATGAAATTAGTAGAGAAGGAAAACCAAGTTGGAAGTTTGATTGCTCACACAAAACACATAAGTACTCTCAATTCTACTGCCACCAGCATTGGATTATGTTGAAAGTACTGAAATCCATAACCTACATGAGAACGGCTCTTAAATAGACTCTCATGTTGATGTCTGCTGGATTGAAGCTATGCCCTACGTGGAGAGCCATGTAATTGCTCTCAGGCATAAGAGGTCTTGTTCTGACCTCTTCCAGTTGAATGGGACACGTCCTTGATGCAAAAGAGGTTGCTTCTTTGAGATTAGTTTGCAAGCCAGATCATAGAGTTTTGTGATTGCAGATATGTAATGAACCAGCAAAGTCAAAACGCAGACACAGGAGTGTGTTACCTTCGTGGAATTGTAAAATAATGAGTGGCAGTGCCTTGTAGTCTGATTGCTAGAGTTTGTCAAACTATTTTTAACTTGACAAGCTTTCTTAAAAATATGGATGCAGCAAGACGTTTTTTTGTTTTGTTGTGTTTTTTGGTTGTGACCAAAGAAGTGCATCTGCTAAATTAAAGTTAATGATTTTTAAATGTATTTTTAGCATTAATGTTGAATAGCACAAATGAATCCCAATTCTCTGTTGATTTATTTCTAGAGGACTAAAATTACCAGCCTACTCCTCCCTAGGTGCATTTGATGTTTTTTTTTTTCTTTTTGTAGAAAGAAACTTTAGAAAGCTATTTTAGATTTTTTATGAATCCATTAATCATTGATTGCATCATTGAATGTAGGTTTGAAAAGATGTTAATGCGCGCTAACATAAGTGTTCCTCATCCTTAAATATTTAGCAGGATATAGTGAGTAAGAGAGAATGAAGACCAGTTGAGCTGTTTAAAATAGAAAAGCATTTGGTGGAAGATAGTGGATCATTTTGCTAATGAAAATAAAAGCAAAAAGAAAAGTGTGAGAGGAATATTCACTGATGTTCTCTTTAAGACGTGAAACCTTCACATTCTAGCCACACACAAATCACCGTCTGCGATTGATTTATAATCTCTAGAGCAGCCATTCTTCCCTCCCTCCTCCCTCTTTACTTTATTCTCTGTTTCCCTCTTTCTGCCTGCCTACGTGGAACTATAGATCATAATTGAATTACTGTGGTAGAGGGGACATATAATCAGCCAGATGGAGTGAGCCGACTGATTTGAAAGACAGGCAAATAATCATATCTTTCCCTTTATTATTCCTGCTGGCATGGGGACGTATTGAATAAACTCAGCACGTAATGTAACTTCTTTCTGCATAATTCCATATAATACGGTTATGTCCTGATTCCTAATTCACCGATTTTTAAACTTCCCGTAGATTGTTATTACAGCGCTGCTAAACATGCAGATTGATTTATTTGCTCCAATAAATTAATCATGCATTTAATAAACAATAGATGGATGTAATTTGATGGAGGGCCATTGTGTCATTAAAAAACGAGGACAGCAGGAACACTGCGGAATACCTTAATTTTTTTCCCCATATAAACAGTAAACAGGTGTTAAATTGGGCCAGAATGATTCAGAGCTGTGTTCAGACACATTTTATTCAAAATATTGACTTTTTGTATTGAGTTATTTTCATTTATTGAATGCTGCTGTAGTTCAATTTAACATACTTGCTGTAGAAATAAAATTTGAGACTTTTTTTTAGGGGTTTAAGCAAGTAGTGCTGAAACTCTATTGTAAAGGTCAATTATCCTTAATGTCCGATTATCAGAACACTCAAAGATCAACAATTTCCACCTGAAAAGTTGTAAAATCATCAACACTGTCACTAATGCTTGCCCCAATCGGGCTGACAGTGACGCTACAATAACCAAAAGTACACAATTGTTCATTACTCCTAAAACATTCAGGCTCAAGTGTCTTATATAAGTCCTTGGCACACGATGCACAAAATGAATGCCTCACTGATACTTTTGGGGTTTTTACATTTTTGTAAAAATAGTTTCCCTTTCAGTCGCGTCACCTCACATTACATATGGGAACTCGCATGAGAGACCAATCACCTCTGAGCCTTATCAAAAAGGCCAATGAATATTGGCGTGCACTGATTGCATCCAGTTGCATCTCTTCACAGCGCGAGTAAAAGAGAGAGCAGATGCAATGCACTCATTAGCTTTTCACTTCGGAGCACTCGCCTGCCTGAGCTGAAGTTTTCTGTTCATGAGAAAGCCTGTTTCCAGATCATCGGATAAAAGAGTTCCTGTTTGTCTTCTGCCGAAGTTCGGACTGGCCAGCCGCCGACAGAATCCCGCGAGCTGGTAGTCTTTTTGCAACCAGCGAGTGACCGAACAGTGAGTGTACAGTGTGCCGCGAGGCCCTTCCTGGGCAAACCAGGAGAAAGAGACAAACGTCTGAGGCAAGCTGCCACCGCCTTGCACGCCATCAAGCCAAGGCACTAAAATAACTGCATGAGGGTGGTTCTGACCAAGGGGTGATGCAGGAACTCTGCGCCGTGACTGGCTTCGCTCTCCGGGCGACAAAGGTCACATGGCGTGCCCTTGGTCAGGTAACGTCCACTACAGTGGACCAGCAGCGCCACCTATGGCTGACCCTGGCTCAAAGTTCGCTTTCTTGATGCTCCTGTCTTCCAGGGCGGCCTATTCGCCGACACTGTCGAGGACTTTGCCCAGAAGCTCTCGGCAGTACAGAAGCAGTCGGAGGCCAGACTGGTGAGCCGACGTCTGCGAAGGGGCCGGCCAAAAACACCCGCAAGTCTGCGAAGTGCCCCTGGCACGGGCAACCCGTAGGTAAAGGAGATTGTTCTTCGTGGGGGTGGCGATGACATCTGTTCCCCCGCTCCCGGTGGAGGGCTGGGGGCCTCTGTGCACTCAGCTGCCAGACGTTCAGCCTTCTGGGATCAGTCCCATCCCCCCCTCCCCCCTTTATTCGGTACGCCTCGGCTATGAGATTCAGTTCGCCCAGCGTCCGCTCAGGTACAGAGGCGTCCTGTATACCACTATAAAAAACTTGAACAATTTAAATTTTTATCCCTCAGGAATCTTCATTATTATTGACAGATTTTCCTTATAAGAGAATCCACTGCCTTCATCTCACAGCGACCGGCTGACACCTACTGTATAGCATTTCGCAACTTTTTAATGTTCTCTCCACTTTTCCTGCTTGGCAATCCCATAACCCCCTGCGTGAGTCAGCTCCAATAGAGAACGCATTTGAAATGCACATTCGACTCTGTGCCAGTGGACACGTACGGTTAACCCGCTGCACAGCTGAGACACTCTGATATCAGCAACTAGTTCAAGTACGCCGCACTCAGAACTAGAAATACTGTTGAGTCAGTGTGCAGCTCTGACACAGAGCAGACCTGTGAGCTCAAGCATCTGTCAACAAGTCTGCTTCTGCTCGAAAAGATGGAGATCATCAATAAAAGCAGGTTTTCAGCAGTATAAAAAAAACAGCTCTTTTAACAATTTGAAGGCTCATGAAAGATTAATGACATTTTCTGATATTTTAACAGAGGTGTTTGCTGCACATCATAGAAGATATTGTTAGCATCTGTTGATTTGTATTTTAAGAGGAAACTAGATCATTTTACGTTTTTTGTGCAATCTTTCGGGTTTGATGACTCATTGGTGGCTCATAATTATTAATGAGACAGTGGGTTCTTATCTAATGAGAAGATGCTTTACTTAATAATTCATGACAGTGTGTGGTGATTCGTCCATGGATCAAAATGGATTTAAAAAAATAATTTTGTGAAATATTATTAAAATCTAAAGGGACAGTGTTCTATTAGAATATATTTTTAAATGCAGTTTGGTCTAACATGCTGATTTGCTTCTCAAGAAGCATTTTTTCTATTTTTATTAATGTTGAAATAGCAGTCATTCAAAAGATTTTTTTCATCATAAAAGAAGCTGCTTTTACTTTATATATATATATATATATATATATATGTAATATACACACACAGTATATAGCTTGAAATTATTTACATTTGTATAAATTAATATATTTATGTTATTATATTTAATATTATATATAAATATATTTAATATATAAATATTTTTTTCTCAAATATATACATGCATGTTTTTAAATATACACAGTACACACTCATTTATTATGTAAAGAAAATATTTTCTTTAATTAATTGCGATTAATTGTTTGACAGCACTAATATTTAATGTTTAATATTTTCTACATTATATATATATAATGCACACACACACACACACATATATATTCATATATATAATATTTTACATATTCTTTTTAGATTACATTAAAAAAAATTATATTACATACGCAGATATGTAAACAAAAACTTTTATTTTGGATTTGGTGATTAATCGCTTGACAGCACTAATATTTAATATAAAATAAATATTTTTCTTAATGTATACATGCATGTGTGTGCATTTCTATATACATATTAAAATACACAGCACATACACATATATTATGTAAACAAAAACATTTTTATTTTGGATATGATTAATCGCAAATTATCATTTGATAGCATTACAAACTACTAATTTATAATGTCAAATCCCTTTCATCCCACTGGTCAGTAATCATAGTTATTATCCATTAGGGCGACCTATATATTGTCAGCATTTGTTCCAGTTGACAATGATACTACTTGTCAACCAGACAGAGTTTCAGTCAAAGCTCGTTCACAGATGTCTAAAGTTACATCCAAGAATCAGCATATTTTATCTTACCAGCAACATTCATTTCATTCTGTTTGTTTACCACTGGGAGAAACAAAGGTTGGACGAGCTGTATGTTTGCTCGTGTTTAAAGCTTGTTGCCAAATGTCTTCATCGGCCCCACTGTGAAATTGCATTACACAGTCAGTGAATATTAATTGATGGCATTTGCTATTGGACAAACAAAGTAAGTGAGAGATGTGTGTGTGTGTGTGTTTGAGAGATCCTGGAATAATAGTGTGTTGAATGAGAGATCCATGATCACTGGAGCACAGTTGAAAACGAGCTGGATGGTAACAGATGTTTCCTCCTGGGAAACAGAAAGAGAATGTGGCTTTTTTTGTCTGGTGTGTGGGTGTTGGACAGGAGCGTAAGCTACGAGGGGACAGAGAAAGTGTATGTAAATGTGAGTTTGTGTGCGTTGCTTGAAATGTTTTTTGTGATTTGTTTAGATGTGGGTGCTTCACCTCAGTGGATGTTTATCTGCGGGACGGTAATAGAAAAGCGTACCCAGCCGTGCATCTTTCTGCACTTTAAGGGGTCGTACACACTCAGGATGCTTTCTTGCGTTTAACAGCCGTTAGACGAGTGCAGTGGAATGAAACATTTCAAGGTCTCGAGACATTTTAACAACTTGTCACTAGTTATCCGTAATTAAGACATAAATGTTACAATAGTTTGTGTGTACGCTCAGTACACTCGAGATGTTTGTCCCACCGCCTGCTTCTTTTGTTTGGTTCATTGATTTAAAACTAAATTTGATGCACCGCATAAACATTGCTGTATTAAAGTGTATTATGATTTCTCAAATATTGTGTCTTAAGTTTTGTTGAGGCCAGATGATCAGTTGTTTGCATATTCACATTTAATGTGCTGTTTTTATGATCGTCCATGGAAAACAAAACTAGTCATAAGGGTCCATTTTTTTTTTAATTTACAGTATACATCATCTGAAATCTGCTGTATGGTTTGTTTGGATGGGACAATATTTATTTGAAATACAACTATTAGAAAATCTAAGGGTGCCACAAAAGAAAAAAAATTATAAATTAGATCTTGAGAAATTTGCCTTTAAAGTTGTACAAATTAAATTTTTAGCAATGCGTATTACTAATCAAAAAGTTTTAATATATTTATGGTGTGAAATTACAACATATATCCATGGAATGTGATCTTTACTTAATATCCTGATGATTTTTGGCATAAAAGAGAAATCACTAATTTTGACACATAGAATGTATTTTTGGCTTTTACTTCATGAGTTAATTAACTGGTTTTGTGATCCAGGGTCACATATTATATTATATTATTTATATATTAATTTATATCATATAAATATAGATTTTATATATATATATATATATATATATATATATATAAGAGATTTAATCTTTTTTTCAGAAATCATGTTTTTTATTGTTTTTTTAAAACAAAAAATCTCAGAAATTTTATTAAGATTATTGGAATGCACAATTATTAGAATATGACTAATGAAAAATATTAAATATCATTACAATGCATTTTTCAGTTCTATTGGAGTGAGACACTATAGTAATACTACAAAGAATAAAATAAAATCAAATCAAATCAAATCTAACATAAATGCATGTGTACATGACGAATTCAGACAGTGTAGATAGAACACAAGAGCACATCTTGTGTCTATGACCTCTAATTTTGTATCTCTGCACTCTCCGTCATCTCCGCAGGGAGAAGGAGAGAAATCTCACCCAGGCAGGACAGCCTGTGATCCAGCCTCAGCGTCCGGACGGCCCTAGATTCACTGGAGGAGGCTTCAGTTTTAAGCAGCACAACAGGATGACACTTCAAGCTCTGGAACAGCAGTCCTGATGCCCGCCAGAAACCTCTGAGGACCCTCTTCACCCATCATCGCCTCTTGATAGACCATGTTTTCTTGTACTTATTCAGCTCTATTGGTGCTGGCCAACTACCCAGATAGCTGCTGTAAGCCATGCACTAAAGTCAGTTCTTTGTGCCTTCTGGAATAAATAAAGTCTATTATTTTCACTCAAAGGTTTCTTTTTCATTCTGCACTTAAC
>JAUMHI010000033.1:21956846-21984004 GCA_032359435.1 Enteromius unitaeniatus
CACAAAATGTGCCTACCCAGAAAGATGGCAGCATTCAAGCCATGTGCTACTGATCTAACACCGAGATGAATGCTAATGCTAATGCTAATACTAACGGATAGCTGCATTCAGGTAACGTGCGTATACGCAAACATTCTAGTGTTTGTCACAAATCTCTGTCTATTGTTGAAGTACATGCTTGTATTACAGGCTCTTTGGTGAATCATTGTGTATTCTTTGGGTTATTCTGGTTCCTTGTTTGCTGTTTGATATTTTTGGCTTTCTGCTTTGTAGTTTGTTCGTTTCAAACAGTTGCACTTGGGTGCTATAACTTCGCTCTGCTTGAACTTTTGTTACAGAAGGCAACACAATCACACTGCGTGCCTTTTGAACCGGCTTCGTTTTGGAAGCTCACCTTTGATGCCTTAAAAGGCTGCCTACATAGATACCTCTTTTAGATTTAGAAAAAAGAGCCACTGTTGACAGGTTGCTCAATTCTGTCTTGCAGATTACAGAACTGATGAGTCACAGAATGAAATGTCAAGTGTGTCAGTTTCAGGTTTTTATATATGCTGCATGACTGAACGTTTAAATAATTTCTAAAGTATATGTGTTCATTAATAACATAAGCAAGCGTATGAATAAGTGTATTGGAAGTTTTCCTGTCTTCCCGTTTTCGGATCCAGTTAGCTTAAACATCATAGTTATTGAACTCTTCCGTATAAATAGCTGTTCAAATGTGTTTTAGCATTTTGATTTATTAGCGCTTTTACTGAGGAAAGATTTGAAATTTCTTCTCAGTTGGAGCCTTGATTGTTTTTGAAGCGTTAAAACCTTTTAAAGAGACTAGATGTGCCATAAAATGGTTACAGCTAGTGCCAAGTTTATATCAAATGTTATGATATTTTGTTAAAAGGCTGCCATCTAAAGTGAGCTCTATACCCGTCATCTATCAGTGGCTGATGATTGCAGCATTCATCTCTTTGTGCTTCATTATGACCGTTTTGCCTAGATCTGTTTTGGGTTTTGTGATGTGTAGGATAGCTGGATAGAGAGAAAGAGACCGTAAGGCCGCTCTGGAGCCCAGGGGAATAAAACTGAGGCTCATTATTTATCGCCACACAACTGGGGCCAGCAGAGCTTGCTTTATGTTCTTTCATGCAACATCGCCATAGAGCAATGTCATGTTAAGACACAGGGACGGTTCCTCTGGAGCCGCCTCAGGTTAAGTGCCTTGATCAAGGGCATGCTGGCTGAAGAATCGGCCTTAGCTGGCTTTGAAAGTTCAACAGTTTGATTTCCAGCCCAGATCTTTAACTGCCAGGCTGTACCAGAATAATGAAAGGGTTTGGAAATGTTTTAATAGTTTATATATATATATATATATATATATATATTAAGAATAAGTATGTGATAAATATAGGATTAAGGTTGAGAGCAGTGTTGGGGGTAACGCATTTCAAGTAATGTGAGCTACGTAATAATATTACTTTTTCCACTTCAAAAACTAACTATTGTGCGTCACTTTCTTCTGTATTCTACTTTACAGATGTGAACTTACTTTTTCTTCAGCCCGAGGTTTATTCGTGACACTTTTTGGTGTGCTTTTACATTTGCTATAAATAGAATTTAGATTAAAAACAAACACTTAAGCTTTTCCCATATTTAAAAAGTTACACAAAAGTAACGCAAAAGTAATGTAACACATTATTTTCCATAAAAAGTAACTACGGAATGTAATTAGTTACTTTGTTTAGGGAGTAACGCAATATTGTAATTCATTACTTTTATGTAATGAAGTAACTTTCCCCAACACTGGTTTTTCTTGTTGATGAACTATAAAACAATGAATGACACCGAATCAGAATCAATTCATAATATTTTGTATTATATATAAACAATGTTTATAAAAAATTTCGGGAGAAGCATGTATGAAAGATTTATCACAGCTGACACCTTGTCCCCCAATCAGCCTGATTACCGTATCAGAGCTGAGAGGTTTTCCTTTAAATAGAGCGAACTCCCCTTCTCTGCTATCTCATTCTTTGCATCCCTCCACCTCCCCTTACTCCAGGGGGCTCGCTGCCAAGGGGTTAAAATCCCTAGGGCACGGAGTCCACCGAGCTCCAAGCCCTCTGCCCGGACAGCACACCAAACACACTTATTCTATTCCATTATTAATGAAGAAGTGTGAACTTGTGAAATATATTAAATATATATTAAATATATACCTGCATGTATGTTCATATATACATAGATATACACACCCATATGTATGCTCAAGCTTGACAGCATTATTTATAATACATAGTAATATTAATATAGCTAAACATTTATATTATTTGTGTCTGTATATATATATTCAGGTTAATTACAATTTTTCACTCTTTGTTATATTGCAGCCATTTGCACAAGTTCATTTTTCCTCATGTACACACAGCACCCCATATTGACAGAAAAACATTTTTGCAGATTTATTAAGAAAGAAAAACTGAAATATCACATGGTCCTATATATATATATATAATTTTTTCATCATATGTATTCATAAAAAAATCTTTAAAAAAATGTTATATATGAAAAACTATGTAAAATGTGCCATTCCTGATAAAAATCACTTCTCTCTCTCGCTCTCTTTCTCTCACCATCTCTTACAGCAAACATTTCTCTTAGAATACTGTTTATTAATATTTACAGTGCAGTACATTAGCTTACGGTATGTGTCTTCTTCACTGTAGAATAACAGAAAAGCATTTTACACAATTATAGAGACATATTGGAGCTGAGCTGGACAAGTTTTAATGGATGCTGAAGTTTTCTTGCACCTATTTTAATAGATGTTGTATCTCTTTGACACCATTTTTAGTTTGTATGCTCTATGAATAATGATCCTCCTCACCCCAGGGAGTTGAATTATTTTGGTGCATGTTTCTTTATCTTTTGTTCATTTCCACACGCCCCCCCCACCATTGTAATTTCTCAGGGGCCGGCCATTGTTTTGAATTCATTTTTCCCACCATTGCTTTGATCTTTAAATCTATAGCTCTGATATGTTCCTACAGCCTTTGGTTTTGAAACGGCAGGTTAAAATTTTCCAAATCGAAGTACTGAACCCAAAGGAGGCATATGTAAATATAGAAAGGTAGTGGGTGAATGTTTGACAAAAAGTACAAAAGAGACATCTACAGAGCAAACAAGACTACTCAAACTTCTTATGGGTGCAGAGGTGAACGAAGGCATCATGATCCATGCACTGTGATGGATTATTAGAGGCTTGACAAAACAGGTCTTCATTCTAAACTTTGTTTTTTGTAAACTTCATCATTCATTTTGTCCCTAATTAAGACTAATGAAGCACTGTTCATTGTGTTTATCCTAAAGAAGTTCAAAAGTGCTTCACTTGTTGTGGTTATTTATTTTAAAATTAAATAAAACAATATATTGTGAAATATTATTACAATTCAAAATGTAATTCATGCAAACTATTTCAGCATAAGTACTGTACTTCAGAAATCATTTAATATGTTGATTTGCTTCTCAGGAAACATTTTTATTATTACCGACACAAGGTGCTGTTTAATATTTCAGTGGATACTTTTTTTTTTAGATTAGAAAAATGCTAAATTTAATGCAGCATTGCTGAAAAGTATTGATTACTTTAATCTTACTGACCCCAAACTTTTATATTTCCTTATATAATACTTTACATTACTTTTCCTTTCTTTCAAGCACCATTAGTGAAAATCTTGGCAAAGTTTTCCTTCTTAGTTGTACAATGTTATAAATCAATGTTTCAGTACACCTGCTGTTTAGGAATGATTAAGATATTTACTGTACACTGTTTCTTGCCATGTCTACATTTATCTTCTCTGCCTCCAGTGCTGTCATAACATATTGACTCTAGTTCATTTCTCAGCGTATAAGCCACAGGACAGAGGAACACGACATTCTTTACTGAAGGTCTAAGATAAAATTGGTTGCGTTCTACATGCCAGCAAACACTGACAAGAGATTATGCTTAACAAAACAAAGCATATGTCAACAAAATGCATAAAAAAGCATATGTCTAGTGTGTGTGCAAACACTGTAGCAGGTCTTTAACCCCATTCTCTTTGCATTCAAAACATAATTTGTCTCTCAGCATCTAAGAACTTCAGAGAAACTTCTCTGCTGTTTATTTCAGGATCACAGCTTGAACAACATAATATAAAGCTTGCTCTAACCACCCAAACTTCGTAACACAACACTGTGAAACGTCTGTGCAGTTTTTCATTCACATGATAGAATTCAGTTGACAGCTGCAGTAATTTGTTTTTTTTGAATGCCTTCACTAAGCAGAAAAGTGTGTATACAGTATTTTCACTAAATCATATAAAATCACTAAATTAAAACTACATTTTAACTGCTATAAACTTGTTTTGTGTATTTGTTAAAATGTGGCATAAAGTACGAAAGAAAAAAAAAGTTTGTCCACTTACTGTACATTTTTGTTTCTTCTCTAAGCCCCGCCTCCTGAAACAGGTCAATTTGTACAAGGCTCATCATTCTAAATCTGCAAGGTGGACCATTTTGATCGTGAGATTAGCATTTCACGAGTCCTTGAAACACCTCCTCGGAGGCTTCTGGTTTAAAATGAATATTCCTAAATGTGAAATTATTTGTGTATTTGGTAACCTTGAAACCTCTGTAAGTAATATACCTATTAAAGATCATGTGAAATATCTTGCCATCCATATTTCCAAGAAAATCTCTTTTAGGTAAGAAATTAATTTCCTTCCTAAAATTAAAAAAAATTAATATTTAACAATTGGCTTCAAAGAGATTTATCTTTTATTGGTAGAGTTCTTTAAATAAAAGGTTTGTCTCAGTTTATATACCCATCTTTTTCATTATTTCGTCAAAAAAAAAATTAATCGTTTATTTTTATTTTTTTCAAGATCAGAAAAATCAAGGTCAGAATTTGGAATTCAGGTCGCTTGAAAACGTGGAAAAGGCGGTAAAGGGGCGGAGGTGGGTGCACGAAAGTGAGATACAGGAGAAGGGAAGCTAGGATATTTTATAGTGAACGGGAAGATTTGATTGGATGCGGATTAGCGAGGAGATGATTAGATGACGGGCTGCCAGCTGTGCGGGATTTAATCAATCAGCGATCCTCTCGAAATTATGTTTTTTGCAAAACATTCACTTGGTATTTTATTCCACAAAATATTTATAAAAATGTGGGAGGTCTCAATTTTTTATTGACTTTCCCCCTTCTAAACTCCCCATAAAACATAAAACAAGTTCCACGCACAGGCACTTTTGGCATGGAAACTTTATTTTGTTCACATTTTCTCCCCACATAAAGTAAAGATATGGAATAAATAAATATTTAAACAAACTGCATATTTGACTCAGAATTATTGCGCTCTGTCTGTCTAAGCTAGAGCACATGAGTTCACACATAAGCCTCGCGCACTCCTGACAGCAAAATGTACATTATATGATTGATTTTGTAACATTTACAGATGAAAATATAGTTGCGATTTGTCAATTTTGTACTAAGGAAAACACAATGTCTCAAATGCATTAAACAGTACAAATATATTCTCTTGTTTCTCTGTATTCTTACATTGTTTTATGAAACTGCTTTAGCCCAGATTGATTTGTTAGGTCATTTCAAGTCAGATCAAGTTTCTAATAGTCAGTAATGTATGTTGTGAACCCATTATAATAAAGTGTTAGAAGTTATTAAGCAGACAGCTTAATACTCTAATGACTTTGATTTTGTACAGTAGTTGCAAAGTTACTTATAGCTAAATCGAAGTATCGATATAAAGTATTTATCTATTTATTAAATAATCATTACGGCATTTTAATATTTATTATTTAGCAAACAAATATCTGAAAGGACTAGACCAGTCAACGTCACATAAATCTGTATGCATTTTTTTAATGCTCATTTCGTGTGATGTTGACTTTGACTTGTTCCTTTCAAGAAATCTTTGATAGGCAGAGAAGTAGAAACGATTCCAGTGGCTTTTAGAAGCTTTTGTGCTCTTCTGCTTATAGCAGCAGCTCGCTAAGCCAAATCAAAGGAGGAACACAAACCAGGCTGTGGATGATGCTGAAAGAGAGGCATTCTAATGACAATGAGCTGCCAGTGAAATGGAACTGTCCCATGCTGGCTGCCTCTGTCTGCTGAGAGGGTCGTTAAATGCAACTGGTATCGCTGCGTTTTTTTTCTCTCCCTTTCTTTCTCTCACGCTATCTCTACAGGGTGCTCGGTGGAGTGAAGTTAACAAGCTGTGCTCACAGACAGTGTACTGTACAAATGGAGGTGTGTGTGTGTGCGCGTGCATTTACGGGACACGAGGGGCTCTGCTTGAGTCAGGTGCGTTTCAGCACAGCAGGTTCTGTGTCTCTGAAGATGTCTGATAAGGAGCTTCAGTCCAGGTGTGTTCTCATCAGACTTGTCAAGAGCACCATATTTCTCAAAAAATGAAGCGTGTGTGAGTGTCTCAGAGTGTTCACTTTATTAGGGGTAATGATTCTGTTTGCATTATTGGGAGATAGTTTGATCGGACCAATTACTCCTGCTGTGGGGTGGCTGGAATAATAATGAGAAAGCGAGAGAGAGGAACAAGGCAATGAGGGAGAGAGAATGAAAGGATGAGCGCTTACAGAGTGAATAGGTGCGGTAAACAAGTCCATATGCATGCAAACGTAGAGCAAACAGCAGGTGAGCCAGTTTAAAGAGCTCCCGAAAGACTTCATCTCATCAAGAACCGCAATCAATGCACAGATTGACTTAAGGCCAAACGCACACATGCACACTGACTGAGTGCGGCAAGCGAATGCATAATGATGCTTTTTTTCCATAGGATTCTGTGTTTAACACCTGTAATTATTATAGTGTTAATTCTTTACATGAAGAAACGTGTTAAGGACGGACTGATTTAAATAAGCATTAAGCAGGAGTAAATGGAATCGGTTTCATTTTGAAGTTGGATTTATGAGGAAATCTTTTGCTAAATGGATTAAATATGGTAAAAGTAGGGAATGGTAAGATGTGGGCAGCTGTGTGTCTGCTTTTATACCACATGGTCTTTGAAACTCTTATTCTTGTAAAACTACATTTTCTATATGGCTATACAGTATATACATTAGTCAGCATCTGAAGTGGATCAAAACCTTTCCTCAACATTGTCCTAAAATCTAAAACCAAAATGCGATCTTGTCTTAGGACAACTTTGATGAACTTTTTTGATCCACTTCAAATGTTGACTACCATATATATATATATATATATATATATATATATATATGTAAAGAAATCATGCATTTTTGTTAAAAAGGTAACTGTGTAATAAAGTGTGTCAGGTGCAAATAACATAGAAAAAAGAGTGGAATGTACAGAGTCCTTGGAAAGGTGGGAAAATAGGACACAAATTAAGAATGTGTTTACATTTGGCCATGTATAATAAATTATAGTTGCCTTATTTTAATTTAGTTAAATCATGGCCATTTTATGTGTTATCTAGAGCATACTGTATGTGAAAATTGTATTTTGCTTTATGGATCATTAACAAATTGCTTTTTAACATACCCTAACAGAGAGATTCACACATGGTAATATATTGTTACTATTTGGTAAGAATATATTACCATGTGGGAATCTCTGTTATATTTACATTTGGAATATTTTTTTTGTATTAACTGTAATATACTGTATACTTACAGTAGGCTACTAAAATTGAAAATCTGTAAGATATTATGATAGTAAATTTCATGGGCGTTAACTTCCAAAACCTTAGGGTGAAATTTCATACTTGTTGATCTTCGAATGGCTTTACATTTGCCTTCCATCTGGATTTCATTTACAAGTAAATCTTCTTTCTCAGGGATAGTCTTCCCATGATTGCACCCAGAATTGTCAAAGCATGTGATTAGACAAACAAGCTCAAGTGTCTTATTAAAGGGAGATGAGGCTCGTTTTCTCCCTCTGTAATAATAATAATGCCACTGAATGACTCTGAGTATGTGTTAAAAACCATAGTGCTGATGTTGATGAAGTGCACTTGAGCCTTCCTAGTAAATAAAATCTAAACAAAACAATTTGTCTTGTTTTGAATGTGGCTCATCCAATCAGAATTTTGCACATGGATGCTTGTCGGAGGTCTTTTATTTTGTAGCTTATCTCTATTGCATTATTGAGACATCTCATATCACAGACAGGCTTTTTCAGTTATATGGACATATGTTCTGTCCTGGAATCCTATCTCATCCATTTTGAGAGAGAGAAAAAAAAGATTGCACCTAATAACAACCCGACAAGGGTGAGTACAGCAGTCCACGCATCTGTCAGCTATCACTGACTCTTATGTCCTGTGTGGTCGACAGCAGGAGGGTTATGGGAGTTATCTGGCCCTCTTCTAATGCTGCTGAAATACTGAGAGGCAGAGCTGGTAGACACAAATGGGAAGCCGTTGAATATCTTAGATGACATGTGACAGGCAATGTCACGCTGGCCATTAGGATACAAATAAACAAATTTCAGCTGGGACTCAGGGAGGGTTGGAAGGCCCCAGAAGATTTGATCGTCCATCTACTTGTGTAATGATTTTCCTCCCAGATCTAATTTGGAAGCTGTAGCACACTGGACCAAACTGGTTTCTCCGGATGGGAGTGTCATGTCCTTTCACAAGTGAAAATGACATCTGTCTACGAGTGTTGACGTCAAATGTTTGTGATTTGAAATGAGAGCTCAGAGGACTGCTGCTCTTAAATATATAAAATATGGGTCAACCAGATAAGTCTGTGTTTCTCATACTGTAGATCACAGAAGAGCGCGTGTATGTTTTATTAGAACTTAACTGTGACCTCTGTATGAATTCTTTATAGTATATATTATATTATATGGTAAGTTAAGTCGTTGAATAGTTAATTATTTTTTTCCCAGAACATTACATTCATACTATTATATAAAAAAATATGCAACTTCATTTTTCTAGTGTTATGTATTACTGATTTATATTATATGACATATTTCTAACTGATGAGGGCCCGACTATGCAGATCAATTGGTTACCATGATGTTGCTATTTCATATTATGTATAATATTTTGTATAATTTAATAATAATTATTTTTAAGTTAGAGTTTCCAATATAAATAATCCAATATAAATAATCCAATTTTAATTAATAGGTAATTATTATGAGTGGCACGGTTCATGATGGTGGTACGCTTGTCTCGATTCGGTGCATGCATGTGTCGCACGGTTCGACGGTTCATGAAATGTGCAAAGTAGCCTCATGCCCCATATGTGACGTCAGTGTGTTTCAAAAGAATTGAGGTGTATATGGTGTGGAGTGAGTGCTGCAGGTCACAATACTGTACGTGTAGAAAAAAGTGAAAGAGAAAAGGAAGGCTGCACGGAGATGGAGGATGCGTCAGCGTCGTATAAATCTGGTGTGTGGGAACATTTCATGTTACCTATTAGAGGATGGATACAGTTCAGACAGATATTTAGAAAGGATGCTCGGGCTCGCTCACAGCAGCGTGAATGTGCGTCTTTATTATAACATCGCTTTTTGCCCCGAGTGCGCTGATGCTCTCTCATCTGTTGACATTTCCCAATGCCTTGCTTAATAAAAGCGGGCTTTCCACACAAAAAAAGTGCATGTGTCATTAGTATGAAAAAAAATTTGGTTACAGCTCTGTCGGACATGGCCCGGGCTCGGACAGAAAAATGCGTCCCAATCCGCGCTCTATTACCTATGATGACAGCTGACAATAGAACTGCGACTGTATGCAAGTATTGTGCAACACACATCCAATTCAGTTTATCATGATTGATTACATGATATAACTTTTTTAATACTGTATTCTAAATTGTGGATAATTAAGCTATATATCATATGCTGAAGTACATTTCTGGAGTGTTAAAGATTAAAAGAAAAAATAACAAGAACCGTACAGAACCGAAAACCGTGACCCTAAAACCGCAAAACAAACCGAACCGTGGGTTTTGTGAATTGTGCCACCTCTAGTAATTATTACTTAATTATTTTGTTAATAAATTAACAAATTAATTGCAATAGTTAAAACGTTTTGTATTTTTTAATTATTTTTTTTTCAACGGGCAAACCTTTGTAAATATTGTATTATACCAGCATTATATTATATTAAATTATAATAATATAATATGCTTTATCTGTATACTCGTCCATAGATCAGTATCTATTTATTAACAGGTGTTGTACCTGTGTTTTAAATTTTTCTATTCATTGTCTTGTGTTTATGGAAATTACCAGTAGGTGTTCTGTTTCTTTTGTTTATTTGACCTTTACAAACCCTAAAATTTGCTGTAATTTAATAAACCATACTTTGTTTTTAATTCTCTGGTTGTTTTATGTGCAATCTGAGAGTGGCTTTTGTCTGCAAGGGCTCATCAGGGCACTCAGCAGGTTTGACCGCCGTCAAAGAGAAGGAAAACAAAAAAGAGTGAAAGCTGAGCCCATCAGCTAGAAAGACAGGCAGAGATGGAGGTAGTTACAGAAAAAATATAAAAGAGAGCAATGGAGAAATTTTCAAAGGGTTTGGGTCACTCCGCTCTCAGTTTGTCTGCATCCGGCCTTGAAATGCTGCACCTCTCTAAAGAAATTTGGTCTGTCCATTTCACAGGTCTCAGAAAAAAAACTGTAAAACTGTCACATTGTGCCAGCACTGCCTCAAAGGCTGTTTTATAGAATTAATATTTAACTTTGAGGTAGAAATACGTATTATTTAGCAGTTTAACAAAGGTAACTTATAATTTAATTTATGTAAATATATATATATATATATATACACTGTATATATATACACACAGGTGCTGGTCAAAAAGTTGATTTATTTCACTAATTCCATTCAAGAAGTGAAACTTGTATAATGTTCATTATATAAATAATTCATTCCACACAGGCTGATATATTTTCTTTTAATTTTGATGATTATAACTGACAACTAATCGAAACCCATAATTCAGTATCTCAGAAAATGTTAATATTGTGAAAATATTTATTATTGGAGACACCTGGTACACTCTAATTAGCTAATTAACACACCTGCAAAGGCCAAATATTCACTGAGGTTTAGTTCATTTTATTGACGCATTTCAGGGGCATATTCATGTAATTAATTAATTAATTCAAATGCTGTATTATTCTAATATGTACGATCAAATGTGACAGAGCAGTTTAAGTTCTATTCGCTGACATCTGAAAAAGAACGTACATGCTGCCGCCGCCGGCATAGCTGACCCCAGACGGTAAAATGGTCTCTCAGTCTAGTTCTGTAGGCTACGCAATCATGGGGAAGACTGCTGATTTGACAGTTGTCCAAAAGACGACCATTGAGACCTTGCACAAGGAGGGGAAGACACAAAAGGTCATTGCAAAAGAGGCTGGCTGTTCACAGAGCTCTGTCCAAGCACATTAAAAGAGAGGTGAAGGGAAGGAAAAGCTGTGATAGAAAAAAGTGTACAAGCAAAAGGGATAACAAAACCAGTAAAAAATGGGGGGGGGGGGATTCACAGAGTGGACTGCAGCTGGAGTCAGCGCTTCTGAACCACTACGCACGGACTTATGCAATACATGGGTTTCAACTGTCACATTCCTTGTGTCAAGCCACTCTTGAACAACAGACAGCGTCAGAAGCGTCTCACCTGGACTAAAGACAAAAAGGACTGGATTGCTGCTGAGTGCTCCAAAGTTATGTTCTCTGATGAGAGTAAAGTTTGCATTTCCTTTGGAAATCAGGGTCCCAGAGTCTGGAGGAAGAGAGGAGAGGCACAGAATCCACGTTGCTTGAGATCCAGTGTAAAGTTTTTTCACAGCCATGTCATCTGCTGGTGTTGGTCCACTGTATTTTCTGAAGTCCAAAGTCAATGCAGCTGTAGACCAGGACGTTTTAGAGCACATCATGCTTCCTGCTGCTGACCAACTATCCTTGCTTCAAAGAAAAAAAAAACCCATTTAAAACCTATTTTGGTTCATTAAGATTTTTACACCATTAATTGATTATTTATTTGATTGATTGATTGATTGATTGATTGATTTCATGGGGTTGTTTTTCTGATGCTTTTTTGTCCCATGAGAAAGTAATAAATTGGAATGACATGAGGTTGAAATATTCTTTTAATCTAAATCTGATCCCTGTGGTACACAGCAATGTGTTTTCCCCCCACATGGCAATAATCTGTTATAAGTGCAACAGCTCACTTCATTACCATATGCTATTAGCCATCTCACACATCAAATCTTTCGTCCTCTCAGCCTGCCCTTTACTATAGGCTGGCTCCTGAGGTATTTCTTAGCAGGAAGCCACTATTTGCCTTCAAGAGAAGGGTCCAGTGGGGGCAAGATAAAGTCGGGTCAAAGCAGCTGACTGTCTCAGTGGCGACGGGTGTCCCTGCAAAACTGCAGGAGCGATAGAGATAAGAGAAACCGACGTCGCTCTTTAGCACACCATCTGCAGGTCTGTATGATTGTGCCTTCCAGTGAATTAGATATGACAGCAACTTGAGGAGAAAAAATAGGCTTGGAAGAGTTCAGATAAAAATGAGGAAAGAAGGAAGTTTGAAGAATGAAAAGAAAAAAAGTTTGGGAAGAATGGATGGATTTTTAGGGCCACAGGGGCCCACACACACTTTTACTACATTTATGTCAATAATATCAGACCATGTCAGAGAGCTATATTTTGACAAACTATTGAGTAATTTTTTGAAAAATAAGACAACAAAGTCTCACCACAAAGGTCATGACAAAAGGTGGGAGTCTAACATACTATCATAAGGAGAAAAGTGTATATAGAGTATATATAACTTCTAATTATTACAAAACCAATAATATATTTTATAATACAATTCCATTTTGTATTATACAAGATATTTTCTTATATATACACTTTATATGTGTGTGTGTATATATATATATATATATATATATAATAATTTTTCTGAGCATTCATTTTGTAATTTATATTTTCTAAATAACAGAAAAGGTACAACTTTATTTTTATATTTTATAATATTTTTTTATTTTTGTTATCTTTTATACAAATATTTAAAAATAATTAGAATTTACAGAATATTTTACAAATAAAATCAATACAATTTTATTTCATTTAATTTAACTTTAGAGTCCTAGCAGGGCCATGATGGACAAAATGTGTAGTTTAAGAGCACACGAATTCAGCCACAATGTTCTTCTGAGTGTTCAGTATATCCGTTGCCCTCTAGAGAGGATCTATGGATGAACGTCTTTCTTTCCTGCCTCAGAGTGGATTCACATTGATGGTGTCTCTACAATCACTCCTTCATCCCACCATCACTATATACACTCAATCCTCTCCAGCACTCGACTTCTGTGGGTCGATAGGATTTTGGAAGTCGTTCCAATTTAAATGCAAATGTCTTCCCTGGTTCTCTGACCAGTCTGCACCGCCGTATTCCCATTAACTTTTGAGTAGCCTTCAGTGTTGTTAATGGGATGCTTACCTTGTCTACGTGATGCCTTGTGCTCCAGACCTTTCCTAATTGAATTCCACGAATATTACTTTACATTCTACATTCACTGTATGACTTCTCTTTGCGGTTCAATATTTATTTTTGTTACTGTTTTTGCTTTTGTTCTTGTTTCATCAGAGATATGCTAAAGGTGGCGGCGATGTGTCACATGTGATGGAAGCGTAATGTAAAGCAACAATAATGACAGAGAAATGGCCATGTGCTTTACAACTGTTGCTCTCACAATTGCCTTTTCTCGCAGTCTCTGAGCAATTGCAAACCTCCAAGTTCACTCAAAGAATTTCCTTTTCTCAATCTCGCAGTTCAAAGACGATGTAATTTGGCCTCCCCTGCAGCAAAGGAAAATTGTTTCAATTAGCTTCTAAACGGCTTTCTCAGAAGCTATTGACTCGCTGCTTTTTTTTTCGTTCTGTGAAGATGACACATGTTTTTGAGAACTTATATATTCTTAACGTTTACCTGCTCTTTATCAGCATGCTGGTCAGTTGCAGTCGACACGTTAACTGTCCTAATCAACCTTGCTGCCTCAATGAGAAATGTAACATTTTAGTGATATTTCATATTTATTGCACAGTAGTTTGTTGTATTATTGCATTGCATTTTCATTTTCTTTCCTACAATTCAGCTTTAACCTCTTATATTTTTTTGCAGATAATGCAGTCTGTCTCGTAGCATTGAGTGTGTCACTCTCATGACTAGAATTATAAAAATGTTTATGGGTACAGTAGATGACAAATAAAAAAATGTGTCCAATGGTGTGACATATAGCAATGATGTACAAAATAAATAAATAAAATTAAAAATGCTAAATATTTTGCCGCTATCCAATATTGGAAAAAAATACTGTTTATTTTATACTGACAGTATGTTTCTGACCTTTAAATAAAAACATATTCATGATTTTATCATTAAAATAATTTCGTCTAGTTTAAAGTGGTAAACAAGTTTGGTTTTGCGCTCCTATTTTGTTGTCTGTAAACACCCTGCTTCTTAAGAACTTTAGGATAGGTCTCCTCCTGATGCATTTAAAACTGTCGGTGAAATCTGTAGTTTGCGATTTGGTCTTGCATTCATTTGCATGCTGAACTGTGATTGATCTTTTTTTCTGCACAGGCAGCACAGAAGCTGTTGATTCTTGAGCTCTGACAGAAAACAAAATGTGCACTGACTGTCATGACAACAGCAGCGTTTGAGGTTCTGATGCAGCATTTCATTTATGCAGAAGCATCACCTAAACCTTAAGCTTGCCAAAACTTTACCACCTGTTCTTTTGCTGCGATGATGTTCTTGTGTAAAAGCAAATGCATATCTTGTTGAAACTAAGAACTTGCATATGATTTGCATAGAGATAATGGATAGTTGAAGTCGATACAGTGCTAAAAAGTGACTCTTTCTTAATTGGACTTCATCTTGGATGTAGTGTTCATAATGCGGGTCACTCTACGTTTTTCTTAAAACATTATTATTGTTCTTCAACGATTAATATGGTGCTCAAAATTAGCACACGTTGTTTCTTAATGCATTTGTTTTGACATATGATTTATCAATTTATTAAAAAAAAAAAAATCATTAGTTCACTTTATAACATAATTTGAATTTTCAATAAAATCCAACAGATTTTACTGTTTTTGAGTGACATTCAATTTATTTTTTCCAGTCTAAATATGTATTTTTTTGTATAATAGTAAATATTTACATTTCATAAATATGTAATAGATAAAATCCATTTAAAAAAAAATCTTCAATACATTTTTAAAATATGATTTGTATTTTCAATATATTACTACTAGCGCTGTTAATTGTGATTAATCACATTCAAAATAAAAGTTTTTTGTTTACATACAGTATGTGTGTACTTTGTATATTTATTATAAATAAATACACATACCACACACACACACACACACACACACACACACACACACATATATATATATATATATATATAATTTATATATTATATAACTGCTTGAATACTAATTTGAAAGTATTAACTATCTAAAATATCTAATATATAAATTGAAAGTTGATTTAAAATCATAGCATTTGGTAATTACTTGGCTTAGTAAGCGAGGCAATACAACACTTGATGCTTGCTGATCGGTACCAGTCCATTTCCTCTTTGGCATGTTTAGATAAATGATTTCAGTTCTGCAGATTTATTGTATCTGTCAAATACAAATGTGTCGTCTATATCTAGATAAATCTACAGTTTCTGAAGCATACGCTCAGTGCACATTTGTGTTGTTTATGCTGCAGTGCTTCGTTATACTCGAGTGAGTTTCTCTCCCTCTGACCTCTGACTGTTGACAGGAAGCAGGTGATTTTAGAGACATTAGAAGATTGTGTAAGTGCAGTTAAAAACACCTCCATGAACTGCTGTAAGTTAGCCTCCTGCGGGTAAATTACTGGGCCCTTATAAACACTGGCGGACGAGAGCGGAAATTACAGCAGATGCACTTGATCAAATGTCAGTGTGCCGCATTCTCAGTGTCATAATGCACATGGATAACAAATTAAATAAACTATATTGCAGGGTATTTGATTTTACAGATGTGAGAAAATATGACCATGTTGATAACTGTATTACAACAGATGATGTTTGTTTTTTTTTATATACAGTATATACTTTTCAGTCACAGTTTTGTCTTTTAGAAATCACCTCCTGTAAATTACTCAATATTTTCTCATGGCAGTTCATTTTGTTGACAGTAGTCTCACTGAAAATACAATTTTAGGTTAAAAATGTCAAACTAACATTTTGAAAATGACAAACATTTGCTAAAATGCCCCAAATATGATTTTTTTATATGACTTTTTATGTAGTGTGTAACACACTGCAAAGTTTTAAATCTGAAAGTGCACCGTATGTAAAGTTATTGTCTCTCAAAAGAAAGAGTCAGATCTGAATCATTGAAACGAGTCCTTTGTAAAATGAATCGCTAGCTGCTTCATGTTGATATCAACATGAAACATTAGCATATTGCCCACCCACTTGTTGGTCTTTGCATTGGTCTGAATAAAAAGGCTAATTCATTCTTTGACAGTAGGTGCCGCTTTTGGAACGGTAAAGTATTGATTTCCCTGTAAACGCTGTACACAAAGCACTCACAAACACTGTTTTTATTATGAAATGATAATGGAATCGACAGATTAGCATCATGATTGGATTTAGAAAAAATATTAATTGAGCGGATCTTTTAGGAATCCTTGAGCAAGTAAAGAAAAAAAGTGTTTTTTGACTTTGACGTGCATTTTAAACTGTTTTTGGGCACTCTCAAAACCAAAATAACCCATAATAGGGGCACTTTAAGTTTAACATGATCAGTCAGTAGCATATTTACAACAACTAGTAAAGACTTGCTTCCAGTGATCTTTATTCATTGAGCGGATTGCTTAAAGTATTTTATTGATGTACTTTTGTGTAACGTTTTTGTTCAGATTATCAGTGTTCACCTCTTCTAGCACACAAAGGTCAACATTATTAGTGTTCTCCAAGTTTGTTTTTAACTCCAGTCTCATAGGCCCGGTTTCACAAACGGGGCTTAGTTTAAGCCAGGACTAGGCATTAGTTTAATTAAGATATTTAAGCAACTTTTACAAAAATGCCTTATAAGAAAATATTACAGGTGTGCATCTTAACACAGAACAATGAAAAAGACATGTTTTAAGATTTGTCAGAGCGAGATATTTTCATTTTGAGACAGCTCAAACTAGTCTGGGATTAGCTTAAGCCTTATCTGTGAAACTGGGGGTTAGTGTTTTTCACCTTGTCGACAATCGAGAAATCCTTCATCAACAAACATTTCCGTCAGTGCTTTCGTTGGTGAGATTAACGCTGGAGCAGATGTTTGTAAGCACGACTCCAAAGGCCTCTTCTGTTTAAAGCCACATCAACAAGCAAAAGAGACTGGTGTCTCTCACGGATATCACTTAAAATAGGTCTCGCTGCAGATTAGCCATGATTTGTGTTTGCATGTTACTGACTCACGGCTGAATCACATCCACATTGAGAGTCAAATTATTTCCCTCCTGTGGTTGAGTGTTTCGTCTGAAAAGACATTCAGTCATGTTTGTGGAGATGATGACGCTTCTTTAACATTCCACCTGGCATGACAAATGTCAGATGAATAATAAATATTTAGAAAACTGGGATATTGGTGCAATTTAACTATTGAATAACATGAATTTACTAAACAGTTGTGCTACGGTGGAGTTGGCGGGAACCTGCGTCTTTGCTGTCCACTCGTATTTAAGTCAGTCATTCTTTTCAGCACAAACACGCCTCCATTCTATGTAAATTAGCCTCTTAGTTTGTGCCTTATTCACCAAAGCCTCTGTGAGAGTCCTTTATGCCTGGTGCAGTTAATGCTATTACCACCCGTGGAAAGCAGGCGGTAAAGGGTATTTTATTTAAGATCCAGAAAGTGGTTATTCATGAAACGAGTGTTATACAGTAGGCTACATCCACAAACACAGTCACAGGTTTGCCAGATCACCGCTGTCCTCCAGAGCATTGGGGAAAGCATGTAGTTTATGGGAACGCTTGCACTGTTACCTGATTTCCATAATTTTTTAATGAATTAGTCGCTAAAACCTTTCTCAGTGGGAGGAACTTAATTCTTAATGATTTCCTCTTTCTAAATCAATGGTAGTCATTTAAGAGTATATGAATCGTGAATTGCGGTTAAATTAATGAATATGATTATAATTTCATTCATGAGTGCTGATTGGTCAATATTACAGTCCAGCTGTGATAAAATACACAGCGTGATAGCTATTGTCTAATAAAAGTCTGAAACTACACGGAACATTAATTAGTTTATTGGTTCATTCATGCATTCATTCATTCATGCCTATAATGGAATACAATAAAGCATTCTGGTGTAAAATACGAAATGTTTTTGCAAATCTTTTGTTTTGCAAAGATTTTTATTCATGTAAAATACAAAACATCTTATTTTCTTGCTCTTTTAAACATTTGGGAGGTTTACACAAACTGGAGTTTAAACTTGAATGCTGTTGTCATTGAAAACATTCAAACCATATTCATTTTCATTTAAATTTTAACTTACATGAAAATAAATGTTCTTGTTCCAAAGCTGTTTGACTTTCTTTCTATCAAAATTTCCTTTTCTAAATAAATGTTTCTTGAACTACAAAACTCTTCAAAATTGTTTATGTTTGCAATAACATGACGAGTACATAGAAGAATATTCATTTTTGGGTGAAAAATAAAATTGCTAAAAAGAATATGATTTTAATTGCATTGATTTAATGTAATATGAAAAAATATAAACGTATTTAGTTTGTATAATTTCTTTTTATAAATACAGTAAGGCCCTTGTGGTCTTGCTGTTGCTTAAATACAGAAACAGTCTTTTCAATGACAATGGAGGTTGTTGTACATCTGCCCTATTAGCTTAACACATACAGGCCATAACTGACTGTGTTTTAAGTCGAATGACCCTAAAAGGTTAATCATAATGAACACAGACTGTTACCCATCCTGCCCAATGAGGATGACCTATTCCCCCAGGATCCTCGATCCATATCTTTGGTATTTGCATACTTTCCGTAATTATCTCAATCCAGTGGCATTGATTTTTGGGCTTGATACGTAATTGGAGAACTGCCATTGACGGCATATTTTAAACGCTCCGCTCGCAGCATCTCCATTGATATGCAAGGACATCCAAATTCAGCATCTGTCTCTCCTCTGTAAATCCAAACCCCTCTCTTATCGGCACATTAGCATTGCAGCCATGTACGCTTTTGTGCTATTGTAGCCGCAAAGTCTCGCTTTATTTCCAAACGAGGCTCTCTTACCGGGGAGGGGTGGAGATAAGCTAAACAACTGTGATTTGACAGCGGAACGTATAAGCGGCAGGTCGTGAACAGAGGAAGTGAGCATTTAAAGATGCATCACAGAATGGCCACGAGGTCAGAAGAGGTTCAAACAAAGCAATTTTTGCCCATAATGCTATAAATCAATAGGGACAGACGGCGGCTTGCTTTTGTGCGCAGATATAAATATATAAACGGCTGAGCCACCACACTGCTGGGTGCCTATTAATACGACGCTATCCGTTTGAAAGGGTTATCAAAAAACAAGAATGGCTGGCTGCACACCAACACAAACGGGCTGTGCTTCAGAGGGTTGTGAGATTGGGCACCCATGACTCACTACATATGGTTAAACGCCAGCGTGTGGGAGAGCGGCAAGCTTTTAGCTTAGCATGTGCGACCTTGATAATCTCTTCCACGTATTAAAATAGAAATTAGGTCTCATCGGACGGCTTGTTTGCTTTGCTTACTTTTCCCTTGGCTTTCCATTGCTTTGTGAGGGCCTGTCGTAAACACTTGGAACAAGCTGAGCGAGAATATAAACGGCAGTCAAAAGCTGTTTAGCTTGAGAGACGTAACGAGCGCAAAATAAGTGCTCTTCTATGCAATATTAATCTAATATAACTCTGTCTATGTTTTTAGACACTCGAACACTTAGCATATTTGGCTCTCGAATCAAATAAAGATATTTTGTAAAGTCTCGCTTCAACGCCTACGCCTGACCAAACGCCAACACCGGATTTAGACAAGTAGGTCTTCACGAATTTATCGCCGGACTCCAGTTAAGTTCGACTGATTCTATTTATGTGGTTAACATGAAAAATTGGGAAAGGGAAGATGGTTCGGCGCCAGGTTCAAAGGGGCAAAGCCCACTGTGCTGGACCTAGATCTAACGAGATTCCCAAGAGCTCTTGCGTTTCTTCATGCAAGTGAGACCTCCTAAAATGTCTAGCAAAGAGTAATGGGCACTGCTTCAAAGAGCGCTAGGTTGTTTTGACCTGTAATGAATTCCTTGACTGGGCAGGAGATTGGCTACTCGCCTCAGACCTGTGAGAGAGCGAGAAAGAGAGAGTCTCCATTCCAGTGCTTGGGAGCTAATAAGTCTGCTGGGGTCCGAATATAGGCTCCGAAAGGTTAGCCTAATTATATCCAAGAAATAAAAAGGTCAAAGTTCCATGTTAAAGGAACAGGAATACAGCTACTTATGTAAACGGTTTGCTTCATTCTAAAGCACCATCAAATCCTTTTACAAAGGTGAGTGCACTTTATAGTGGAAGTGTGCAATTATTTTCAGTGTTTAAATACAATATGCTCAGTATGTAGACTATAAGTAAGCCGTGGTGTAGGTTGGTGTTGTGTGCAACAAAAACAGTGGCTCGACCAATGGGAGACTGTTGAGACAGGGCTTCTGCTTGCCTAACCAATAATGACTTATGAGAAAAGGTTTTTTTTTATGGTCTCTGTTTTATAGGTGCAACTGTAAACATCGACATTCTAAGATGTGTTAATAATGTCACTATATTGTTTCCTGTATCTAGTTCCTTTTCACCTAATTATGTACTGCATTTTCTTTCCTTCTTTTTTATTTTCATATCTTTCATATCTCAAATAGATTGAAAATTATACATTGTAAAATGTGTTAACATTTCCTGTGTATGAAATATAATAGTCATTTAGATATTTACCTTATTGGAAAATATGTGGTCATAATAGTGAATTTAATGCATTCATTTAGAATGTTGCTGTTTTTATTATTATTATTATTATTATTATTTTATTAAAAAAAAATTTTTTTTTTACAATTTTACTGATTTAAAACCTTTAAATATTAATGTTGAGTGACCCACTACCTCTTTTTCAGACATGTCCTAGCTTTCTAATGTCCCAGATTGGGTCCTAAAATGTTCAGGCTTTGTTTTAATATTGTTTTCATATTTGCTGAAGGTAATGACTAAAAAGTATTTTGACCAATAGCATGCAGACAATGTACAAAATTGACAAATTATGGTGGGTAAGGAAACTGGACATTTTAGACAAGTTAGAAATCCCAAAAAAGACATATCCAGGAAAACAGGTCGTCCCAAGATACTCTTTGGAAACTTCAGGCAAGATCTATTGGGCAGCCATGGACACCCAGGTTTTGATTACATTTTATTGGTTAGATTTATAGTTGTTCCTCATTTTCTTTACTCTGTAATGATGCATTTCATAGTGCTTTCAGCTATATCCAATGCGAAAGCCTATGATGCCTTTATCAGCATTTCTTCTAACTATCTAGTCTCACTCACACTCTTTTCTTCCAAATGTAGTGCTTTTTCCTTGAAAGCACACTAAATAGAATACTTTTTTTTTCTTAAAGTGTCAATGAAAATGTTGATGAGCGGTAAGAAAAATCTTAATAAGCAAATTTAAATACACCAAGTGCAAGTCCAAGGAGTGTGTATGTTTTAATGGAATGATAAACACAAATGCTGTTATCACAGTGTATTTTACAAAGTTTAAATATTAATGAAAAATAAATTAGATTCCTGGCATTCAGTATTTCTCACTCAAATGCAGATTTAAATGCATTTTGATGCATAGTAGCTTATTTTGCATTCTGTTCATTCTGCTCCGTACATTAAATTGACTTATATTCCCACATTCTAATTGATCTCTTTGGATCATTTTTGGGGTACAAATTAAGAATGTCTGCCTAAAGAGACTCTTACCTTAACAAAAGTGCTCCGTGATACTATTTTTCCCTTCAAATTATTCTCTTTAAATTGGGTGTCTTGAGACAGACGAGGTGAGGACTGCAGATGAAAGGCCAGCACCTTGGACAGTTCCAGCCTGATTTTGTGCCTGCTGGTCGAAATGAATCACTTTTAAGGAGACTGTTCTGAAGTAAAATATCTGCAAAGGAGCTTGTTCTGCCATACAAGCCCAAATGAGATTTTGAAAAGTCACATTAGCAACAAATAGCCATTAACCACCATTTATTTTTTTTACCGGATTATGTTAAGTAAAGATTCAAAAGTGCAATTTACCAGGTGCTGAAACCAGATCATTGTTAGAGGATAAAAAGGCACAATTAATGCCCATTTGTTAAGTTATCTGTTTTTTGTTTAATTTCACAATTTTTCAGAAATGTATTGGGAAAATACTGATGGATATTCCAACTTAGTAGATTTATATTGTAAATTTAATGTAAAATACAATTTAAAATAATTGATTAATCTTACATAAAGGATATAAATCTATTGTAAATAATTAGAAATTGCTTGTCTATGCATCCATACAAATATTTCGGTCATCCAATTTACCAAACATACATATATATATTATTTTTATTTTTTATTTTTTATTTATTTTATTTTTTTTATAGTAGTTCTCAAAGAAACAACATAAAAAAACAAAAACAATGCTCAAAAGAGAGAGGAAAAAAATAACAACATCTATTAAATGTGCCCATAAATTCCCATGCTTTGACCATGAATACATAAATTATTCAAGATCTTATGGGTATTCTCCATAGCTGCAGTTCTGCACTTGATCATCTTAAATTTTTGATAATTAAATTATAAACTGAATGGATTTTGAAGTCAGAGAAGTATGTAGATTTATGATATTTGGGTTAAATAGACGTGACATGTCAAGTAAGCAGGACCACTTAATTATTTAGTATTTCTTAATTTAAAATATGGTATTATTTCTTGATAATAGATAATTACATTAGTTAACAAAAACTAGCAAATAACTACTTCTACAGCATGTAACAATTTTACATAATAATAATAATTTCAACATTTAATAATATGCAAAGTCAAATGTTTACACTGCCAAAAATAATGAAATGATACATTTAATTATTTAGAGATTACATAATTGTGTGTGTGAAGTGAGTGATATCGTCATTTTAAAAATGTTTAGATATTTGTGCTTCACAACTAATGTTAACAAATTAATCTTATTTTTTTTTTTTCAGTGTTAGCTTCAGGGTTTAAGCCTTTTAATCTTGATCTTAAACTCTACATTTCTTCTATTTGTGTAGTTGTTGGTATTTCAGTTGCATGTTCTGACATATAAGCTCATGACAAAGGCAAATCTGAAAAAAAACAATTTCCTCAACATGTATTATTATAAGCTTACTTCACAGACAGGTTTAAGGCACTTTTTGATATTCCTTTTTTGCCTGTAAACATGCCTAGAGTGGCTGAGAGTGCATTCTTGAGACATGATTTGAGTGCATTTCTCCTGCTGGTCAAAACGGTGATGAATTTAAAGTAGCCTGGGTTCAGACGTGCCACACTTCCCCAAACAACACGAATGGATCTATCACACTGACAATAGCTAAGAACTTGGCGTGGAAATAACAAATAGAGACTCCACATGGTCACAAAGGCTAAGGCAGCAGAGAATTGCTTAAAGGAAGCCTGATACCAAAGCAGAGAATTATTACAGATAAGGAAATAAATGCTTATTTGCTCAGTTTATTATCTTATGTGTCAGAGTTTCTTTGTTTATGTGCAAGATACTATAATAAATCAAATCAAGCAAACCTTGAGGATGTGCTAAGTATTAAATAACCATGCATTAAGATCTATAGAAGCAACTTCTTGGTAAAGTTGTGAGCAGTTGAATGAACTAAAGTATAAACAAATGTTGTAGGGTTAAGCAAATTACTCCTTAATATGTTTAAACTTGAATTAAATATATGGTGTCAAAGGTTGAACCAAATGATTGCAAATGCACTTTGCACTCCACTTATTTCAAATGGAGTGCTAGATCTGAATAGTGCTGGAGGGAATATGGTTTCAGAGATGTGTGGACATTTTTTACTAAATCTGTTCTCATTGATTAGGTTCCTGCTTGAAATAAGCAGGAAATGAAAGTATAATTTAAGGCATAAGTTTAAAAAGGCAGAGGTCAATGAAAACAGTTCAAATTCAAAGCAGGCCTGCATATACAGTGGCATTAATATTTATGCTGGAATATCAGTGAATTTCATAAATGCTCTGCTCTGTTTCTCTTATCATTTCCAAGTGCCCACCCCAGGATATCATGCTAGTACAATCTGTCTGTCTACATTATAGGCCAAAATATTGTAATAATTATGTTTTTTTTGTTTTTGTTATGTTTTTAAGTAGTTTCTTAAACTTAAAATAAGTTTCTTAACCTCACAAATTCTCCATTTATGTATTTAAAAATACAGTAAAATACAGTGATACTGAGTATACAAAATCAGTGATGCTGAGTTATAATAACATGAATATATTTTATAATGTAGTTTATTTCTGTGACGCAGATTACTTAAATTTTCAGTTTCACACAAACCTTCAGAAATCATTCAAATATGTTGATTCACTGCTTAGGAAATTAGCATTTTACACAACTATTCAAAGTCTGGGGGCAAAAAAAACAGATACCTGGTCTCATGGCATAAACGTGCCTGGGTGCACTTTTTATATCACTGCAGTTTCCAAAAGAAATGAACTCTAGAGGCAGTAAACAGTTTTTCTCAGTCGCTTTGGTGCATTTCTCACAACAGTATTTAAATTTACACAACAGTTAATGCATTTGTCAAAACTATTAGTGCAAACTGCAAAACCTAGTTGATAACCTGCAAAAGCGTGTCACTTGCTCAAAATAGATAGTTCTTTCCTCAAAAGCAAGTATTCATGTCAATGAAAGTGTCAGTGTTGTCTAAATGAAAAGTCCTGACACCATTGTTTATGAACAAGACATGACAACAATAACATTATGACAGTTTACTCTGTAAATTTTTTACAATGCAAAAAAAGTCAGATTTTGGTGACACTTCCTGAAAATGCTCAAGACAGCACTATATACTATTTGCACAGCCATTTGAAATCTAGAGTAAAGTTAGACATTACTGTATGTTGTGAGGGTTGCCGTGATTTTGCCAAGTAGGACATGATTCTGGATCAACATCTTTTGTTGATACTGGATGAACATTACGGTCCAAAAATATTAACTTTATTAACCAGGAACATCTATTCAGCAGTCACAAGTTGAGTTAATTTTGACTGACACGACATAAGCATATGATAATGTTATAAAAAAAGCAGAGAGTTGGATGAAAGCAATTGATGCATGTCCAAAAGCATTTGCAATTTGTTGGAAAGAATGAGAAACTGCTACTATGATGTGCACAAATAACTAATTGTTTTGAGAAATGCATTAACTTTTGTGCACAAATGCACCAATGCGACTAAGAAAAACTGTAATACTGTAATGTTATTACTTTAAGAATATCATGTTATGACTTCAAAACAATATTAATATGCTGGGAGATTTGAAAACTAATGCTGTTGAATATTAGCATCACACATATCCAGCTTCATATTTTCATAGATGGTAGGTTAGTTCGGTAGATCGCAGAGTACAGAGACATACTCTGTTTGAATGCTGTGTAACTACGGTTCAACAAAACAATTCAGAACTGTGTAAAAGGAAGTTGAAGTAGCATGGTTGCATTAACAAATGCATTTTTATATCAGTTTTGCATTTAACAGTATCGGGTTGGTTTAAGGTTAGATTTGGTGTAGGGTGTATTTCCAACATGATAGAGCATTAACGTTTAGCAACAGTTCACAGATCATTTAATTCTGAACTGCCGTAAAATACACACCTATAGCAACGTAACATTGATAACTGAGGATCAAATAATTGAGCATCAAATATTAGAATAATATCCCTTTGGATCATGTGACACTGGAGCAAAGATGCTGAAAAATCAGCTTGGCATCACATGAATTAATTACATTTTAAAATATATCCAATATTTTTTTAGATTGTAATAATATTTCACAACGGTACTATTGTGATTGTGTTTTTGATCAAATAAATGCAGCCTTTGTTAGCATTTTAAAGACTTTGTATTTGTGAAAATTCTCACAAACTTCATAAATGTTACAAGGCTGTTACAAGGCTGGGAACTCGCCAGAGAGACCTATCTGCTTTGAGCTTTTACTAAAGGCCAATGAATATTGGCGTGCACTGATTGCGCTCAGGTGCACCTCATCACTGCGTGAGTATAAGAGGGCACGCGCACAGTGCACATGCAGCTTTTCGCTTCAGAGCCATTGCTGTTTTGGAACTGGAGATCCCCGGGCTTTCGCTTGTGAAGGAGATCATTGAAGAAGTTCCCGCAAAACCTGCTCTCTCGTCTGACAGCGTTTCTGGGCGGCTGTCAGCAGATCCTGTGAGCTGGCGGCCTTTTTCAAGGCCGGCTGTGCCAGTCTTAGATTTATCCAGTTAGCATAGACCCCTGAGTGCACGGAGTTGGGTCTTCCCTGGGCAACCAGGAAAAAAGAGCAATTTTCCTACGGTTGGTGATGCATTCTGTAACGGGATGTCGATCCGGCCGTGTGTTTCTGGGTGTGGAAGTTTCCTCACCTCGTCAGACAGTCACGAGCGCTGTCTGTCATGTCTGGGCCGAGAACATGCTCAGGCGGCGTTCGTGGAAGGTCACTGCGCTCATTGCGAGCGTATGACCTTGGCTATGTTGAGGTCCCGCCTCTCACTCATGAGCAGGCTCCCCTCGCGCTCTTCCCGTGGTAAGTCTTTGGACCGTAGCAAGTTCACGGCTGCCACGGCTGCACCGCTTCCACGGAACATCTCAGTGTTCCCTTCAATGTGTGTAACCTGGGTCCTCCCTGCCCCGCAGTCGGTCTAGAGTGCAGTAGCTCCAGCTGTGCTTCCTTCGCCAGAGGTGTGGCAAAAACATCTCCACGGTCTACACAAGGCTGTGTTTCCCTTCAATTATATCCATATTC
>JAUMHI010000033.1:21984104-22001348 GCA_032359435.1 Enteromius unitaeniatus
TGGGTGTTCCCATATGTAACGTCGAAGTGATTCGACTGAAAGGGTAACGTCTAGGTTACGAACGTAACCCACGTTCCATGAAGGAGGGAATGGAGACGTTACACTTTCTCCTGCCACGTCTCTAGGGTCGTGCTGACGCCGGCAACAGCTCTTCAGCGAAAACCTGCATGTGCACATATTCATTGGCCTTTAGTAAAAGCTCAAAGCAGAGAGTTCCCATATGTAACGTCTCTGTTCCCTCCTTCAGGGAACATGGGTTACATTCGTAACCTAGACGTTCTACACTGGGTTAACAGCTTGTGGTCTCAGTTTATATATCACACACTTATGGAGGCTTAGCTTTCAGAGGTGTCTGGCTTTAGACAGCACTGTCTTTTTGAGAGCTGTGAGCTGACATCTATAGCACACATGGATTGGTTTTAGTTTTGGTTTTATTTCCCAAAGCATCTGTTAGGGACCTTGGAGATGAAGACGTGGGGTGTCTGATCAAGGCTGTTTGTACATTCCTTTAGCTTCATTCGATTTTTACTATGCATGTGGATAAAGAGAGAGGGCAGGTTTTCAAGCATCTTTTCCTCTTTAAACAAAAAGAAGCACTTTGTTATTGGCGCACTCTCAGAGACAAAGGAGAACGTGGCATAAATAATTCAAAATGGCAAAATAACACCCCCTCTCTTTTCTTTTGCGTGTGCTTGTAAGTTAAACGAAGACAAATGAAGAATGAAAGGCTGCAATGATGAATATTTCTCTCAGAGCGATAAAAAAGTTGTCTTTAAGTGCGTGTGAAAGCTGGTGCACATCATGCGTTTTGATGACAGTTTGGTACTTGTTTTTAAAAGACAGTAAAAGCAGTAGCTTGACATTCACTCTGCCAAATGGGGTTCTCCAAGTTAAAATCGTAGGAATGAAAAAGTAACAGGCTCTGTAATTTAAACACTGATGGAAACAAACTTCCATGCGCTAAGTGCCTCTGAAGCATCCAGAGTCATATGGCGTGACGCTATTAACACAAAAATGTAATAACATATGATAAATCAGTCATGCTTTACTCCGTTCTTGTTTTTTTGGTACAAGAGCCATATAAAGAGTGCAGAGAGAACAACAAGTATATAAAAAGAATATTATTTTCTGAAAGAAGACGAATACATTTCCTTACATGCTAGTTGTTTTATTACTGTTGAAAGATACAAAGCGAATAATAAAAGACTGCTTGTTAAATTATTGAAAATAACGTAAGGTATTTCAAAAAGTGGTTGCAAAAATTATTTGCATATCTAAGTGCAAGACACATGAAAGCCTGCATGTAGTTTGCTACAAAACACCTGAAGGACTCCAAGTTGGTGACAAATAAGTTTCTGTGATCTGATGAGAGCAAGATTTGGCCTTAATTCTAAGCGGTATGTGTGGAGAAAACCAGGCACTGCTCATCACCTGTCCAATACAGGCCTAACAGTGAAGCATGGTGGTGGCAGCATCATGCTGTGGGGGTGTTTTTCAGCTGGAGGGACAGGACGACTGGTTGCAATCGAGGGAAAGATGAATGCGGCCAAGTACAGGGATATCCTGGACCAAAACCTTCTCCAGAGTGCTCAGGACCTCAGACTCGGCTGAAAGTTTACCTTCCAACAAGACAATGACCCTAAGCACACAACAAAGATATATATGATACACAACATATATATATGCAACATATTTTTTTTTTTTTCAGAATGACTGTGTTGGTATTCATAACCTCTGTTATATTAAAATTTCCGTAATACACCATCTGCTGCACATATTTGACTGTTCGGGTGACTCTTAATACAAAGATTCAATTAATATAATTTTATCAGTTAGATATATTTTACAGTTAGTTATACAATCAACGGCTCGGCTCACCCTTACCTCTTGCTACCAATCTACACTCCCTCCAGAACTCTGAGATCTGCCAGTGAGTGACACCTCACTGTACCATCACAAAGAGGCACAAAATCTCTTTCCAGAACATTCTCTTACACTGTTCCTGGCTGGTGGAATGATCTTCCCATTGCTATCCAAAATGCCAACACCCTTAAACCTTAAAACGACTTCTAAAAACCCATCTCTTTGAATGAATAATAATGTAAATGTAAATGTAAATATATCCAATGCTTCATGACTGTATGATTGTCATGTATTATTCACACAGATTATTTCCATCAAACCCCAGTCATGCTGAATTTAATAATCTCCTACATTTTACAAATATCTTGATTTGAATTTCCAAGTAGCGGTCCACAGTCAGTAACAAAGACTGAGATGATTCTATGGAGTAATTTTTTATTGATGGCTTTTATTAATGATCTGAACATATGTGACTTATGCTTGTGCTAAAGCCTTAATATCAGGTGGTACAGCTTTTATTCTGCTCATCATAAATCTCAATTCAGGACTGATTATATATTCCTATCACCCTTCTTAATATCCCCTTGTGTTTGGGCGAAGATTATGGCCATCTTACTTTCTTTTTAATTGATTTCTATTTTTTTTTCTGCATGGGGCCTGTTCGTCTTAATGACAACCACAGACTGAGAGGTGAAAGCTTAAAACTGTTTTGCTCACAGAAAATACTGAATACTGCAGATTGTAATGCCCAAAAGCATTATGGGAAACCACAAAGTGCTTTATTAGGGTGAACTGTATTGCATTTTGTCCCATCTTTCCATATCACAAAGAATAAAAGACTCTGATCTTGAGAGTAAAATAAAGTTGCTGGAATATAGCAGCCACATTGTTGATCTCTCAAAGGAAATAGCTACCTTGCTTATTTCATTGAAAGGCAAATAGCATTCCCTCTCCATGTCTAGAGTTGCATTTATTTTTCGCACAGTACCGGGTGACATTATTATGTGGATAGAGAAAAGCAAGGCAAGCCTTCTGGCTCTATGATTGAAGTATGATGAATTGAAATGTACCATTTCTGCAATTAGAGACGAGGATGGGCAGGTGCTCACAGACATCAATGGCTTTATAGTGCTATTCTTTCTTTTACCAGTCTAATGTACTAACCCTGGGCACAGCATTCCTCAGTGGATTAAATGTGCTTGGAACATAAGCAACAATTGCGGATAATGGATAAATTTCATAATGCTTTTACTTCTGCTCTATACAGAGAAATCACTTGGTCTTTGTGACGCATTGTTTTACATTGTTGTAAGATATTGTCATTTGCCTCCCTTCGATGTCACTGCACATTGTTACATTTATTTCCCATCTTGTAAAATATACACTGGGAAGCTGTAGTTTTAGGCCAGTAGGCTTGATTTGTGGTGCTATTATGCGAAGGAAGAGCAGTCATATTTCAATAATATGATACAAAATGAAACATAATGTACCTTTACTAAAATATGTTCATAGAGACCATAAATACATGATGTGTTTAATTGTGTTTAAGGAATAGTTTATTAACGAATGATAAAAGTTGTTGTCTTTGTTGTTGTTGTTTTTTTAATAGAGCTTAATAAAATTTTGAACCAGGTAGTTCAGACACAGACATCTTACTTTCACTTATTTCTTAAAAACAAATGTGAATAGAAAGGTCACACAATAATATTCCTTTAGTAGCGACATCACAGTGCTCTTTTTTTCCATCAGTAGTTTCTCTATGAACTGTGACAATGTTTCCAGTATTGAACATTTGAACAATGAAAAATATGTAACTTGTCAGTTAAGTGGATTCTAAATAGCTACAGACCTGCAAAAAAAAAAAAAATAACCTAAAGAATTAGCCAGAGATACCTTGCTGAAGGTAAACTTTGAAACAGGAACTTCAATTTTAATAACAAAAAATTATTAAACCTTCCAGACATCTGATTTAAATCCTGCTTTAGATTGATAGATGATGTCATATATCAATTTGCATATTCATTACGTCAGTGTATCATATTATCTTGCTTCTCTGGGGTCACATAATGTTATTCAATACACCCTAATTCTCAATATAACTGTTTTCACTCATATTTTAATGGTTTCTGTTGTCAGAAAAATGGAATGAATATGAAATAGTGACTGAAATGCATTGACAACAGACCGCAAAGAATGATGGGCACGCTTGGGCTAATGGGAATTGTAGTTCCCGCTACCTCCCGTTCGCTCCAATCGCCTGAGCAAACTTTTCTCAGAAGACCTATTGTTTTATGGAGTCATGCGACCACTGTATTTTCGGAAAAAAATTTTATTGTGGTACGACGGTATTTACCATACCGTTACATCCCTATTACCTATTTCTTAAATGCTCAACCTCTCATGATACCTGGAATGAGTGTTACAAATACCCAAGGCACATTATTTTAAAATTTCTGTAGCATAAACAACATCAAAATAATGAATCCTAAATATGTCAGAGTTCCAGTTTACATGCCAGTGATACTCATCTGCCATTGGCTCATTTGAGGGGAGGTGCTTACCGCTATCCATTTATAATCAAATTCAGATTAGAGTTTACATGCCAATAAACCGAAAAACATAGGTCGATTACTCTATTGTATGTTAGAGTTTGCTTGAAACATAAAGCATTTAAATGCATAATATTTTTGTAGAATACATCCTGTACACATTCAGCAGCCATGTTGTCTTTAGCAAATTGAAATTTGATCGATGTTCAATTAAGAATTAATCAGGAAAGGCTGAATTCATTTCCCAAAATGTAAAACTTTTCTCTGAATATAGACTTTACCAATGTTATCATTTACTTTGCTGAATGTCAAGGTGCATCTTAGGCTCTGTGAATTGTGTCAGCTCCCCATGAAAAGTTTAATGGGTGCTGTTTTCACCCTCTCCGTGTCAGTTTCTATATATTGAGAAATGGTTTGCATGAAGCTCAAATACTGCCACAGAATAGCTCATCCAGATTCAGACAGGCTGATCAAATATGTTCCGCATTACATTGAGAGGGCCCTAGGGGGAATTTGGGGGATATCCTTTCCTCAAAGTGTATTCCCCAGCTTGCTACTAGCAAATAAGCCTGTTAGTAACACAGCAATGCTGAGTCACAAGGCAATGGATCCAGCCTGAACCAGCAAATAACATGGTAATCGTTGGCTTTTTCCCCTTTCCATGTTGCTGTGTAATCATAATGTCATTTTGAAAGATTTTTATGAGATTTTAATGAGAAGTACCATGCAGCTGAAGGTGTGAATGGCAGTTGTAGTGTGACTATTGCTGTTATCACTTATATTTGATGTTATATGACGACCTCAGATGTGTTTGCAAACACTGCCAGAAGGCCGAGAAAGGCAAATGGTGGTTAAAACAAACAAAACCATTAAATAAAATGACAAAACACCTCTGTGACACTGATGGGAATGGCTTTTCAGCACAAATCTATTTAATTCATGAGCTGCTGATTCTGAGAACCCAGGAAATCATGACCTTCTTTTGAGTGCTTAGGGGAAAAAAAATACAAAATTCTTAGAATGTACGACAGCACCCTACCAGAAATTGGTGAGTGTTCCATCAGATAATATTATTTTGGCCTTAAGGATTTTGTAATGTAGGCCTACTGTCTTTCTAACTAGTGGATAACCCTGTCAGTTAAGTAATGTATATTTGGCATCTGGTGCAAAACGCCCCACAGACACCCTAAAGATTGCATTAAAATATTATTTTCTTATATTCTGCTTTTCCACAGAGAGCGAATGCGAGTAAAACTGCATTTTATAAGCAACAGAAGAAACTCATGCTAGAGTTGGATATGTCAAGAGTGAAACTCTTCTTTCAAACGCATAGGGAAATTAAGACAGGGACTCAAAACAACCCACACAACCTCGCCAGAGGGTAGAAAGCATCCTCCAAATCTACAAAGTAATGAAATAACTTACCAAACAGATGAAAAAAGCTCGGGAAATAGCTGTAGTTTAGGAGTTACCCTATAGTGCTGATTTAAGAATGGTTACGCAGTTTACCTTACGATCGTTAAACTTGGAATTGTGTTAGAAGGACGTCTGGTCGAAGATTAGAGCAAAGTGACTTCTGCCTTCTGCCTTTGCAAAGCACATTTGGACATTTAGACGCTTTTCCCATTTAAGGACTACTTAACTGAAAATGAAAGGCGTTCCCTGTCAAGGTTGGCTTGGCAGTGCCCAATGATGCCTTGATTGAGATGTCGATACCATTAACAAGCAATTCGCCAGTTGTAGATTTGTATTGACGGCTCAACTGACAATTATATACAAGTAAGAAAGGTATCAGAAATGCTTTCGATTAAAAGCATAAAGTCTGAACAAATTGGATCTTTTTTTAAAATAAATTTCAGTAATATTTGTTTATAATAATAATGTGTAAAGAGGTTGCGATATTTAATGTAAAAATGTGAAAATTGATTTACATTTTGAAAATTGACAGAGAAATATGTTACATCACTAAGACTCAATAAATTATAATTTATTCAATTATATAAATTATTATACAAAGTATATATATGAAACACTAGATGGTGCAGTCCTTTACGTTTAACTCAATCTGACCTAATGACCTCATCACTTGGCACAGCTGATTGGTTCTTTCCTGTAAATATAGCCAATGTATAGCCAATGAGCTCCCTGCTCAACATTCAGATATATGACAAGTAGCAGTTTGCAGTTTCCTTCAGAAACTCTTTACCTTCCACAGCTCAACCTGTATAGATCTATAGATATGAGGTGATTCAAGTGTATATATGTGTGTGTGTGTATATATATATATATATATATATATATATATATAACACACACACACACACACACACACACAAAAACATATATGTATACATACAGGGGGTACGGAAAGTATTTGGACCCTCTTACATTTTTTCACTCTTTGTTATATTGCAACAATTTGCTAAAATCAAGTGTGTTTCAATGTGTTCAATCAATGTGTTTGATAATACTGATTGGACTTGATTAGGAAAGCCACACATCTGTCTATACAAGGCCTTACAGTTCACCATACATGTCAGAGCAAATGAGTATCATGAGATCAAAGGAACTGCCTGAAGAGACAGAATTGTGGCAAGGCACAGATCTAGCCAAGTTACAAAAATAATCTTTATCCAGAGTGCTCAGGACCTCAGACTGGGTCAAAGGTTTACCTTCCAACAAGACAAATAAAAAATAACCAAGGAGTGGCTTCACAACAACTCTGTGACTGTTCTTGAATGGCCCAGCCAGAGCCCTGACTTAAACCCAAATGAGCATCTCTGGAGAGACCTAATGACTGTCCACCAACGTTTACCATCCAACCTGACAGAACTGGAGAGGATCTGCAAGGAGGAATGGCAGAGGATCCCCAAATACAGGCGTGAAAAACTTGTTGCATCTTTCCCAAAAAGACTCGTGGCTGTAGTGCTTCTACTAAATACTGAGCAAAGGGTCTAAATACTTAGGACCATGTGATATTTCACTTTTAATAAATCTGCAAAAATATAAACAATTCTGTGTTTTTCTGTCAATATAGGGTGCTGTGTGTACATTAATGATAAAAAAATGAACCTAAATGGCTGCAATATAACAAAGAATGAAAACTTTAAGGGGGTAAAGTTTTCCCCCTGTGTATAAATATATATATATATATATATATATATATATATATGTGTGTGTGTGTGTGTGTGTGTAAATGTAAATATTTATAGTAAAAATAAATAGTAAAACAAAGTAAAAACGTAATACTTTATGTATAACTTTGCTTTGAGTATGTGTACAGTATATACTCAGGATCAAGTGTGGCCTTGTTTTCTGGAAGTAAAAGACAATCTCTTAACTGTATGTTCCATAAAAACCATTGTAAGAGATTTGTCTGTAAGTTTCTTATCTACTTTCAGTAGATTGTGAGTATTCTTCTATATAATTTGACTTTTGAAAGATGAAGCGTTAAATGCATCCATAACATTAAAATGTCAAACTTATGTTTGTTGCAATCTTTATTCTCTCTCTAGAACTCCTCCACAAGTCTTTCTCAGACTCAGGCTTTTATTTTGATCTTGTTTACTCCTTTCTGTAAATCTGTAATCCCCCTCTTGGTTGGGATGGATTGTTTTTTTAAAAAGAAAAGTCTCCAATTTTTTATTCTTTTTCTCCAGCTGTGTTCTGATCACAGCACTTGATCAGGCTTTGTTGCCTCAGGCTACATTGACTGGATGGAGATACATTTTGACATGACAATGCTTTCAAAATGGCCCTGGTGAAATGCAACCCTGGGGAGATCACCAGCTGTGTTCCCCAGGCCCAGGCAAAGAGATTAGACATACGTTGATTCAATATAATGGTGCTTCCTTTTCGAAAAATGTTGTAGAGAGAGGGTCAAAATATTTTATTGTAATTCAAAAAAAGATATATATAAAAACGTCTGCTGCAGTAAGCCATACTTGTTTTCTACAATGCATTGTTTGTTTTGTTTTGTTTTCAAGAAAATGTATATATATATATATATATATAATTAATTTTTTTGTATTGAAATGAGCAAATGTCAAATGACAAAGATTGATTTTTTTTTTTTGAGGATGTTCATGTTGGTATCTACCACATTCTGCTGGCACCAAGTGGATGAGTTTGTGCCAATGTACCTTAGAGTTTGATTGGACAAATGGCCTTTGACAGCAGAGATATGTGATGTGTTTCCTCCTCCATTCTCTAAACTGATAAGCCTATTATTTTGCCAAGTAATGTTAAATGCATTTTATGTTTTACATTTAACATTACGTTCTCATTGCTGTGCAGAGTTGTGATGCAGGGTTGTTGGGTTTAAAAAAAAAAAAAAAAGTTTCATCTTTTTTAGTTCTAAAGTCCAGTTTCAACAAACCACTTGTTAGTCCTTAAGATTTCAATTTATACAATGGAGAATAATAACAGCATGCATATTTTATGTGCTCAGCAGAACATTGCCCTCTTATCTTACTGAAAATATTCAATCCTTAAATCACATTGTAAATGAAGTTGGTGCAAATCATTGGTAAAAATCTGTATGGAGCATGAGGAATCCATTGAGAATTTATTGGCGGCTTTTAAGCTTTGCCTTGTCTAGGTGCAAGACGTTTTACAGTTTAATTAGAAAGGAATGAGCGAGATAAAACCGCATGAGCACACATCATTTATGTACAGGCTGTTTGGTTGTACGCTGTGCATGAATTTGTGAGATAGTGGGCAGTCTGGTAAAGAACAGCCTCTTTTCAGTCTTTAGCATGTGATGTGATAAAGATCTGTAAGAAAACAACAAACAGAATTTGTTTTCTGGCTTATATCATATATATATGTAGAAATAAATCAACCCATTCACTTAAATGTGGGAGATTCGATAGCTAAAAACCAACCCACATTGTACAATGTGAGTCGACGTTAAATCTATGCATGATTTGGGAATTTAAATGTAAAAAGTTTTGCATAAAATTAATCAAGGGCACGGAAGGTGGAAGAATGAGCTTCTCACTGTTTAATGAAGTTCTGAAAATTCATGAAAATATTTGGCCATCTAGGCTGAGAAGGACCAAAGGGGTGTGACTCTTTCCAAAGGTGTTTTTTTTTATTCTTCTTCAGAGCATCTTGAAGAGCATTAAAATTCCGCTCAGACTGACAAACACTCCCTCATGAAAACGACTGCTCTGTGTACAATGCGAAATATAAATTCATCAGCATTATTAGCCAGCATGAGCTAAGAAAGGCTACGGTAATCTTACGATCCAAAACTTAAGTGCTTCTAAGCTGCATACACAGTTAAATTTTACCTGTCAAAGCCACCACTGCTAATGCACAATGAGACAATTATGCTAACAATGAGAATCTTGACTAAATGTGTTTTGGTTCTACATTTTAATGAAGCTTTAAAAGCAGCTTTGGGCGGCAAAATACACAATCCGACTGTTCGACAGCCAACTGCGCTTGTAGAAACAAGACCAGCTGAATGTCCTGAAGAGGCCTTGATTGTCGTTTGGAGACAGGCAAGGCTTTATTTTCAGGGAATGATCCAACATAGCAGAGGAAGTTATTGATCATTCTGAGTGCCAGTATATTTAAAAAATGGGACCTTTGCAGCTTGTAATCATGATGAGGAAACAGTTGTTGAAAAACAGTGATTGCTTGTGTGAACTGCCATTTTACTAGAGGTATCAACCACGTTTCAAACCATCAATAACCTGGGCTGTAAATCTTTTATATTGGGAAGTCTAGATCATGCGAAAAGGTCAGTAGTGGGGGGTTTTCGGATCTCCAGTTCAAGAGAAAAGCTAGCAGTCAGCAAAAAGTAAACGTGCCATTTCCTGATGAAATTCGCACATTTATTTCTTGGAATACATAGCCTTTGTTTGTCATTGTTTTTCCTACTTTTCCAATTTTATGCATGCAAGACAACCAGTATGCAAATAAAGATGCATTTATGCATATACAGTCGATTTCAGAATATGCTCTCTTGTGTTTAATTGCCTGAGATTAAAATCTTATCTACTCAAATATCATTTCAGATCCGTATTAATCGCCTTTTCCGAAACCTGCCTGCAAGTGCTCTGCCACCTCAGCCCAGCTGTAATCTGCAGCATAATGTAACCAGTAGGGGTTAGTGTCGAGACAGCGGGAGAGGGCAAAAATCCATCTTCCTTCTAATTTGAGTGAATGTGTATCGTATGCTAAGTGCTTAGCTGTTATCAATACAATCTCCTTTGGTGCTCCCCGGGGCTGCAGAAGACAGTACAGTACACTAGATTTTATTTTTTATTTTTTTGGACTGGTAATGTCAAATTATAGTAATGTAGTGCATTTAATGCCTTTTTAGAATAACCAAAATGTTTTGTGAAAATACGAAATGAAACATTTATTTTTTTTATGAATCAATTTCACCCTTCAAAACAGAGGATAGTGTCCAATTTAGCAAACTTTTTGTAGGCTAACTGTAAACTAACATGCACTTGCACACTTCAATTTTTTGTTTTATACCTTTAACTGTTTTGCTACTAAGCGAATGATATTTTCACTTTGACATCTTCCAACTTCATCTGAATTTGCTAACCCTCATGAAAGCGCTTTTTTCCATTTTCTTTTAACATTTTTAGTATTCAGTACAGATTTCAGATCTCTAGGTGTTTTCTACTTCGATTATCCTTGCAATATTTGATCTCCACAGTACAGGCAAAACCTGACCTCCACACAACATAAAGCAGCATGTGATCATCTGAAACTCCTTCTGTCTCTGCTAAAGAAAGGTATCCTACTGTTGCAGCCCGTGTGCGCTGATGTGTGGGGCCTGTTGGTTATCCACGCTGAGCTCCTGCAGTTTTGTCCCTGTCAACATAGAGCGCCTTGTCTGTCCACAGCATCCTCGCACGCGTGGATGACAGAATAAAATGCCACTGCTGGCCGCGTTCAAGTGCCAAACCTACAAGAAACAGCACATTCAGGAATATGTGTTGTTTATTGTTATTAGGTATAATAAAATAACATTTGGTACGATATGAAATGGGGGATCCAGTCAATTCATGTATTTTAGCGATTGTAGTATAATAACTACTATGAGTTTAGCGGTCTTCTTAAAGGAATAGAGCGCCATAAAAATTACAATTCTCTTGTCATCTACCTTCATGTCGTTCCAAATCCCTGGGACTTTTTTGTGTTTCACAAAAGAAAGAACGCTGCAATCAGTCGTGTTAGGACTTATTTAAGACTTCAAAAAACGATGCAAACCCACCATTAAAGTACCATACATTTATACGCATGTGGTAGGGCAGGCTAAGAGTCAAGGTTTCTGAAGTAATATAGGCGAATAATTGCCTGATAATCCTCCACACCAGTGACGTGTTAACCTGAGCTGAACTTGAGAACCGAATCAGTTCTTAAGGACCCGTCGATAAACGGGATCCAGATTCAGTGAAAAAGATCCACCTCCAGCAAGTGGAGCCATAACAATGACATAATTGTTATGGCTTAAAAGTCTATAGCTGATGGACACATTTTATGATTACGTTTACTATTAGGCTACCATTTTTCTCAATGCACGGAAAAGAGTTTTGTTATATTAGGTTATATTTTTTTTTTGCATTGGCTATATGACATAAAGTGTACTTTTATTGTTATCAAAATGATTATTATTGTTGCTAAAGACAATTTAAGAATACTGCATATTTAGGTAGATTAGAAACGAAAAGTGGTAGATCAGATTTATTTGTGTATGAACAGTAAAATGCTTTTACGGCTTGAATATTGTTAATTTGAATGCAATTCGTTAGATATAGAAATAAAAGACTTCCAACCGTAATACGCACGATGTCGTTCTGCCCAACTCTCTCTCTCTCTCTCTCTCTCTCTTTCCCTAGACGCAGCAGCGGCTTGGCTTGGATTCAGTACCTCCCCTATGTGCTGCCTTACTCCATCATCACATCCCTGAACGTGAGCGGTGTAGCTGAGGAGCACTTCTTAAAAACCCGACACTTCGCTGGAGTTGCTTCCCTGCGCGTCTGAGAGTCGGAGGGAGGGGAGAAGCATTCACCAAAATCTCTTCTAACGATGGAGACCCGTCTGGTTGTATTCCCTGGCGCTCACTTTACTCTTTCTACCTGGCTACTTCTTTCCTCCTTGTACGTTTTTCCAAATGTAAAGGCAGATATAAGTTGCGCGCCATGTATGTCGCCAATGCAAGTGAATTACGCAGAGGATGAGCATCTGCGTGACCCGCCTGATTCTGGGAAATATCCGAGACAGGATCAAAAGAAGCCCAAGCTGATCACAGTCCTTTACCCGAATGTTGGAGTACCCACTGGACGAGAGGTGGATGGTTTTCCAGGGATCGAGTCGAACGCAGAGGGGACAAACTCCCGTGCGCCTTTGGGGAACTTCACCGAGTCCGCTTTAGACGAAGAATTGTTTTCGGATGAATATGTGAAAAGTGAATCCGACTTGGATCCCGAGGACGCCGCATTAGGGAGAGTGAGAAGAAGCGTGCCCGAGTTTCTGGAGAGCGCTGATGCCCGCTCGGAGGAGCAGAGAAAGAGCTCCGGTCTGCGGGCGGACGGACAGAGTAAACGCGCTGAAGTTCGCTGGAACAGGGATGATGAGCACGATGCCAGACTATCGGATTCCAGACCAGAGGAACCCAAACTGACCAGCAGCACTTTTGCTCTGGCTGGAGACTCCGCGCACAACCACGCAGTCGTGTACTGGACTGGAAAAAACAGCAGTGTAAGTCCGCATCATCCTGTACTTCTTTGCCACAATACATGCAGTGCATTTGTCCAGTCCATTCGGACTTGTTAAGCTTACGGTGTTCCTCGTCAACTTCGGTTGTTGTCACTGTGAGGGCATGCACATGTTGTTTTGAGTCTATGGTTTATGATGAGCATTTTCCCAGCCTGATCATCCCTAGATGATCACCCCTGCTGAAAGCATAACCATAAACCATTATAAGCCTGGCTGGTTTTACACGGATTTTGGCACTTTTCAGCTTGGGAACACCCTCTTAACCCAGCTAACACCAGCAAACAGCTTAGTCTTTTGAGCAGAGCTAATCTAAATGTTTCAGAAAGCACCTGTTCAGAGTGTTAACCACCTGTTTGTCAAAGAGATATAATATAACCTCTGAATTGAGCTAGAATGTAATCCATAGTGTAACAAAGATTATGTTCGGTTTAAATAACCATTCACATTTGGGAGTTTATTTCTAAATTGCCTTAGTTCAATAATCTAGGGGCAAATATGTATTTAATGCAGTATCTTTCTGCACTGTCTGTATATTTTTTCCCGATGAAACGATTTGCTTGTAGAGCAGGTTGTTGGCTAGAGCCTCTTGGCTGCAGTGCTCTTTGTTTTTTTGGATTGGAGATTTTTTGGATTGGCAAGATAGGAGACTTTATAATACTTCACATCTCAATATTTCAGAGGTCCATCTAAATGATTTTGAAAGGCAAAAAAATAACCTGGTTCTTAAATGCTAAAGTTAAGCAGAACTAAGGACTTCCATTTAAGCAAGTCTGCAGCATATCGCCTTGGTGTTTGGATTTTGTTACAGACAGGTGGTGTTTGATGAGATTTGAGTGTGAGCGAGAAGAAAGGCAGAATTTCTAACAGGTTTAAGCTGTTTTGCTGCTGTGCATCTGTGCTTTTTTATTCTACTTATAGTGCATTTAAAATGCAAGGCATGATGTGTAAGCAACCTAAGCACCACTGGTATTTAAATATTATTAACAGGTGATCTATTAGGTAAAATATAATCATGTATTTTCAATTCATGAACAGTGGACAGTATGGTGATTCATTAAAGGCAGATTTTTTGGGTTAAGTGTTGCAATTATCATACAAGGTGTTAAAGGAGATGGCCAAGATTTTATACAGTAGATGGAATCAGCAGGAGGAGACAGCAAAAGGATTTTTATGGAGAAGGGTGGTTTTGAAGAAGGATTTTAATTTAAATTTGGATATGGATATCATTTTAAAAAAGAATCATTATTAGAACTTAAAAAAAAAAAATCACATTACAATAAAACATTCATCAAGGTATGCGTAGCTAAGAGATACATGAAGTCTGCAGCCACTGATGAAGAATCAGATGTTGTAGTTCGCTTCTAGTAATTGTTTCTGTTTGGCTTTGGAAAACTGATCCTAGACCAGTGGTTTAAGCAGATTTTTCCCAGAGCGGTAATCACAAGCAACAGGCTGTGGATTTACTAGCGCAGATTCTGTTTAAGATGGGCCTCTATATTTCTCCAGCAATATGAGGTGAAGTTATATGAATTAGACTCATCCTTCTCAAATGGACCACCTCATCCATTATTGTTTTTCTTTGTGCCTGTTTGCACAAAAAATACAATAAATCAAAACATATAGTCCAGCGTTTTCAGGCCCTGTCTAGATGCATTACATCCAGCTTTATTAACTTGTTTAGTAGCTGTCAGCGAAATGGCCGCAGCAATTTTAGGCAAGGGTTACGGCCCTCCAGGTCCCGTCCCTCATCCCCACAGCTGTAAATCTCCTATAATTATCTTCCGGACTGAGGCAGCCATTTTGAAAGATTTTGTCCTGTTCAGGGACTGCCTACTCAAGCGTGTTTTCCCTGCTTGCATGTCTGCTGGAGAGCTTTGTCTTCATTGGCTGGAGGTTTTAGGAGAGATGAATGAAGAGTGCAAGGACAGAGTTTGTGATTTGATTTTTTTTTTTCCTCTAGCAATGTTTCCTAATAATTTTATGTATGCAAAACCTTTTGTGCCGTATTTGCTGCTCTATGTTTTCGATCACTACTCTGATGAAGGATGTGCTTTGCTAGGTCATTCAGGAGGCGCTGTGGTACATTTATAGTATAAAAGTTTAGATAAAAAGTTTTCCTTTTTATTAACATGATCTATAGGTTACAAAAAAACAAACAAACAAGAATCAATAAAATAAAACAAATAAAACAACAAAACTTAATTAATTCATTGCTTTATTATTAATATTATTTATTTATTTATTTTTTAAGTCGACTGAAAATGTTTAGAAGATAAAATATGCAATCATCTTATCATGGCTCAGTATATATAGTACAGTATAGTAAAGTATAGTATAGTATTGTTCTAAAAATTTAGGAAAAAAACAAAAAGGTAATAATAAGGAATTAGTGCTGTTTGTCAAAACATTTGATAATGTATGTGTCTTGCCATTTTAAGTCACATTTTAGCGTCAAAAGACGTTCTGACTAGGTGGAGAGAAGGGTCCAGTCCACTTAAGCGTATTGTTGGTGTTTTAGGGGTTTAAGCTCAATGTCATTTGTTTATTTTATGATTTACATATCCCATCATGCTTTTGATGCCATGCATTCAGAAGGAAAATAAAGCAAACGATTTGCATAAGATTCAAGTAGTAAGCCTGGCACGCATCAATGGCTTCTGATGTAGTCCTGCTTCACTGAGATTGGGTCAATCTTATAGACCCTGTTGTCATATGCTCCAAGGATCTCTTTGAAACACCTCACTGAAAGTCTAAGTATAAAATACATGCGTTAAATGTGCTTTGTCAAATAGCGTTACCCTCAAGAGGTGTGCGGTTTCATTTGCGCTTTCATGCGATTGACTAAACGCGGTGGTCAGCTGCGCTTTGGCATTGGTTTGTTGGTTTAAAAGAGGATGTTTCTACCAGTAATCCAGTTTAGTGCTTAGCAGTGTTCTGCATTTATCACTATATCTAGTTAGGATGTATTTTGGACCATCTGGTTGCTTTTACATCTGATGTTTGAAGGACAGTGGAGGTTCTCTGAAACGTAAACCTGGGGGAATTGTTTCTCTCCTGGTGTGAATCTCGATTGCTGTGTGAATTGGGAAAACAGCGTTGTGAGTTGCTGATGACTGTTCTAGTTTCGCATCTAAGGCCTCCTTCACTCCTCTGTCAAACCATCTGTTCTCCTTGTATACAGTCTTTATTTAACTGAACATGTGCTCCAGAAGTCCTGCCTGGAGGTATTTGCCCTCCTGCGTTGAACGATGTTGGCTCATAAAGGAGTTATTTACATTTTTCGAAACACATCCTTCAGGTTTCCGTCTTAGTTTGTTGGGAGGCTTCACTTGTTGGGCATGAATGAAGATATTGGCTGTGCTGCTTGTCTTTGATTGCTCCTTGATTTGTTTCACCTTCTTAAAATGGCAACATTAGTGACAAAGAAAAGAGCTATATCTCTTTTGCTCAATTATGGCTAATAGGGTTTCTTGTTTGAAAGATGATATTTTTGAAATCAAGCATTTTTATCTTCTGCTTAGTGGCTCTGAAATTATTTTCCTTTTAATACGTACCGTACAATTCAAGAGAACCAATTTTGTTATCTTTTCATCATTGTTTAAAGTTAATTTTACTTAAATTGTTTTGGCAGGTTTAAATAAAAAATTTTGTAGGGCTGGGACTCGATAACATTTTTTTTTTCAAGGCTTTGTAATTAATTAATTGAAATTAATCGCATTTTAATCGCATATAAATACAAAGACCAGTGCAATATTGCCATTAAGTGTAGCAATAGGATATTTAGAAATATAGTAGCCTACGTTTCAGAAATTCAGGAACCGATAGGTAGGTAGACCTTCTGTAAACTGTTTTTTTTTTTTAATAAAACACAATACTTTCAAGTAGGGATGCACCGATCCAGATTGGCCGATATGTTTGCACGTTTTGTCAGTAAAGCCGATCCTGTAATCAGTGCGTGATTTCACATTGAGCCATATGTATAATACACACAGCCATTGTTCACTGACGAGCTGCGCAAAACCATGTTCATTATCAGCGTGGATTTGCGCAGCTCGTCAGTGAACAACGGCTGTGTGTAGTA
>JAUMHI010000033.1:22004321-22035759 GCA_032359435.1 Enteromius unitaeniatus
AGCTCGTCAGTGAACAACGGCTGGGTGTAGTATATACGGCTCAATGTGAAATCACACACCTGATGACAAAACGCGCAAACATATCAGCCAATCTGGATCGGTGCATTCCTACTTTTAAGTACATTTAGAACATTAGAAACGCTAGTTGGTGCTCCAGTATAATCGTTCCGCCGAAACTCATCCAGTGAGAAACGTTCCGCGGTGCAAAAATAAGTGCGATTAAAATGCGTTAAAAAAATATTAACGCGTTATTTTTGTGTAATTAATTAAACTAAATTAAAACGTTAAAGTCCTGGCCCTAATATTTTGCTTATGGTATTGAATGTGGCCCATATGATTTCTGTGCTCTACTGATTAAGAATATAAAAAAGGATGCCTGAAATGTTTATAATGTTACAAAAGATTTCTATTTCAGATAAATGCAGTTTGTTTGTATTCATAAATGGTGATAAAGATGAAGCAGTTTTTTTCCTTTCTTGAACATCAAATCAGCATATTAGAATGATTTATGAAGATCATGTTATACAGTGTTGCCATTATTGAAATAAAATAAATTTATTATATTATACGATATTACATTTTTACTACATTTTCGATCAAATTAGTGCAGCCTTGGTAAGCGAAAAGAGATTTGTTTTTCAAAAACATTAACAGTAGTGTATATTGGATTGTATTATGTTTTATTAATAAATGTAATGTTTACAAAGATGGCAAGATGCATATTAAATTGCTTGCTACCTCGACACTTGATTTTCAAGAACGCTTCAATATTTTAAGCACTCTTAAGCCAGCCAAAACTTTCAGTCTCCAGTACCTTAAGAATTGCAAGATAAATCTTCAACAACCTTGCACACTCTTCGACATGATCTAGTGCCACTAATGCATTGTAAAGCGCTTCGTTTATTTAGTGTGGATGCAAATTACTAGTAAAGGAGGCTATGGAATGTCATAAATAATTTAGTCATCCTAATGTAGTATGCCCTCCAACTGCCAATTAGTGTTTACACAATTGTTTTCCGGCCCTTTTTTATGCAGCTGAGGTCTTCCTGGTGAGAGCCGGTGATACACTCAGGGGATTTATTTCCAGGATTGACTTTGGAGACTACGTCTTGGCTGACTTTCCATGATTTGTGAAGAAAATCACATTCAGCTACAGTACATCCAAGCAAAAGCAGAATTATTTTCTTTTAGGATACACATTGAAAACAAGTAGGGAAATATAAAGGTGAAGTGTGCTGTTGGCAGTGTTGATTCATTCAGTCATAAAAATGTCTTCTTCTTCACTTTTACATATTCAAAGCTGTTCATTTATGAATGTTTGGCATGAATATGTCTAAGCACTTACTGTCACCATATATTCTGAACTGCAACTATTTAATTTCCTTTCATTTACCTCTTCGTTTATGTCATTTATCTCCCTAATATTCTACACTCAGAGCTTGTGTGCCGTATACCACATCAACATATCAGCCACTTGCTCTTCCTCATCACAAAAAGCATCATTTGCTGGATCAGAATTGCAGTTTACAAGCCGTCTAAATGTAGCCATTATCTCCATTGTTGGGGAGTATAGTGGAAGGGATGGGCACGCTAGAGACGAGAACACTCCGGCATAATCACACGCTTGGCCGCTGAACCAGAGCAAGCAACAAGGGTGTCTCAGCATCTATCTGTCCCCCTATGTTAATTACACTGATATAACAGAGTGTCAGATGTGATTTGGTTTCATCTTTGTTGCGTTAAACACTTTTTTTCCCCAACGGGCTGCTCAACAGTCTCTCTCTCACACACAGACTGGCAGTGACAGTGTACGCTTCGAGCTAGATTAAAAAAAAACTGTGCTATGATATCAAATACACATCGCTTTGAAATCACTTTAAAATGTGGTGCTATCAGATACATGTAGAAGGAAATGGTGCTCTGGAAAATGTGTTATAATGCAGGGAGCTCGAAACTGGAGGAAGGTTAGGAATGAAAGATCTTTAATATGTGATACTTTTAATACTCAACAGCAATTTCATGGACAGATGCACTACCTTTCAATTAGCCAATCAGATCTCAGGGATAATTTTTCAGGAAATATCTGTTTTAGGCTCATGATCAGGGTTAGGTGCTCCTACACCCTTGTTAATCAGCTATTATTTACCACTGATTTTAGGCATGAATTTTGGGTAGGGTTAGGTTTAGGGGTAGGGATTGGGATAAGTCTATATTTTAGGACAGTAATGTTGATCTATAATCTTGTCGTACTTGGCACTGCGACCCATGCGGTCAAAAGAGCTCTCCATACAAGTGAAACAAACAATTGCTTCTGGAAAAAAAAAACATATCCATCAGAGTTATAGCAGAAACATTTTGAGTAGCCATATCAACAGTATGGTACATTCAGGGAAAAAAAAATGAACTGGTGAGCTCAGCAGCATAAAAAGACCTGGACGTCTATGGAGGACAGCATTGGTGGATGATCGGAGGATCCTCTCCATGGTAAAAAAAAAAAAACCTTTTCACAACATCCTGCACAGAGAAGAACACTCTGCAGGAGGTAAGTTTGTCACTGTCAAAGTCTACAATCAAGTGAAGACTTCACCAGAGCAAATACAGAGGCTGCGCCACAAGCTGCAAACAAGGAAAGATTAGACATTGGCAAAAAAGCATTTAAAAAAAGACAGACCACTTCTGAAAAATAATTCTTTGGACAGTTGAAATTAAGATAAACATGTTTGGGTTATTTATTTATGTATTTCTTTCTTTCTGGGTGTGTTTGTGTGTCTCTGGCTGTGTATTCTAAAAACAATTAACATATTTTGTTGACCCTGGAACAACATTTTAATCCAAAATTGTAGTTTTGACCATATCTCTACACCTAAACCTAACCCTACCCATGAGTAATGCCTAAAATCAAAGGAAATGATAGATGACTGACACTGATGTACAAGCACCAAACACTGATTGTAAGCTTAAACTTCACAAAAACTATAAACTGGTTCTTCAGATCTGATTGGCTAATCACAATGCTGTTCAAGGGACACATCGAACTCAGCAAAATCAGGTTCTGCATTTAGGCACAGTGCAAATAGCCTGTCTTGTTGGCAGAGGCTAGTTAAACTAGTAACTGTGATTGGGTTAGTCAACTCTACAATATACATTTGGCAAACATCAACTCCAGTGGTGTAGATGATTAGGGAGGGCTTTATTATCCCAATAAGGTGACATCCCTTTAGTAATTTTAATTAATTATTCTGCTATTTTACCATTATGTAAATAATCGAAGTACTGTTTGCACTTAGTGTAAATAGCATCCATTGAGATTTACACTTGGTGCAAATAGCCACTGCCTAATTATTATTAGTATTAATTAATCAGTTAATTTTTATTGTTTGGGGTTGCTTGCTTATGTATTTATTTATTTTTTTGTTTTCCCTATGTGCGTGCATGTGTTTTCTTGTAGCCTGCTTGTCGTGTGGCGGCGATGGAAAGTGATTAAGACGAGAATTGGATAAAGTGTAAAAATGTAGGTCAGATACAGTACATATCGCGTTTAGAACCATTTGGACGTTTTGCAGAATCATTCAATCTCACAAATGCATGCTTGTAAACAGCATAACAACAAGATCTGGGCAGAGCCAGATGCCTGACAAAGAAATTGGATCTGGTTGAGAATGTAAATGTGACCAAAGAGTTTATCCGACCTTGGTCTTTCCCACACACTTTTAATCAGGGGAAAAGACGGATGAATAAGACATGACCGTAGATGTGTTACACACTCACAGTCAGCTCGAGAGAGTCTTCACCAGTTGTGAGTATGTGTGTGTGTTTCATGTTCATTTGCAGCTTCGTGTGATGTAGACTAATGCTGACAGATTCCTCCCTAGAACCAGCAGTCTATCCGCACACTGTCTTATTAAAACTAATCTGCTAGCTTATCTTCACTGGCTAAAATCTAAATATGCTACATTAACATTATTACTGTTTTTGACAGCTTCACTGTTGACTTCCTGGCAAGTCTGATTCTTTGCTGGACCAAAACACTGCATACAAAACAAGTTGAGTGTATGGTTTCTCTTATTCAGAAGGATTATGCATATCATTTGCTGATGTGATAGTTTACTGGATCTGGCCAGAGAAATAAAAGATGCTTTGCCAAGGAATACAAAAATTTGTCTTTAAATAAATTATATTCAAACTGGGGTGTTTCTGCTTGTACAGAGTTTGGGTGATTCTACAAAAGAAGTCTGCACATTACATATGCTCTGTAAATATTATATTTGATGAAGAATGATATCCAGTACCAACTTTTACAGTGCATTAGAGTAGTGTGTTGCAATTAAATAAGTATCTGATTGCACACCTATGCTTTATTTATTTGATTTAAAAATGCATAAATACTCAATTTAAAGTGCCCCTATTATGGATTTTTGAAAGCGGTGTGTAACGACTAAGTGAATGAAAACGTCCCGCAAAGTTTTAAATCTGAAAGTGCACCATATGTAAATTTTTTGTCCCTCAAAAGAAAGAGTCGACTCTGAATCACTGAAACTAGTCATTTTTTAAAAAGAGTCCCATGCCGCTTTATGCTGAAGTCAAAATGAAATATTAGCATATTGCCCACCTACTAATGAAAATGCAATTCATTCTGGAATTTGGAGTGGTAAAAGCTCAAAACACTGCTTCAAATCAACCAATCACGGGAGGGGTTTGGAAAAATGAATCATTACTATTCTCATGGGAATTGATACATCTGTTGGGGATTCTTTGTTAAATGGAAAGTTACAAATAACTGCATTTATTTGGAATAAAAATATCAGTGAATATCAGTGCATATGCATCCTTGCTGAAAAAAGGTCTCAAACTTGAAAATTCAAAGCTATTTCATACATGTATAATTTAGTCTTCCCATGTATACTTAACCACAAGATACAAAAGTTTTTCAAAGTGTAAAAAACCCTTGTTTCATAGAATGACCTGTTTGATCTCGCTAAAACAACTCTGAGGTATTGAAGTGTGAAGCATAAAAGTGTTTATCTGTCAATATTCCTTGGTGTTGAACGTCGTTTTAACATTTAATGCTTTTGTAACCGATTTGAAAGTCCTAATGGAGACCGAAGAGGAGCTGAATAGAAAATGCAGATGAATTTTTAAAGGCTCTTGTTCTTTAAAAGTCTCTTTATATGTGGGCTTAGGTGTCTGCAGATGCCAGTGAAAACAGGCTGAGTTTAAGAGTTCAGCAGAGCAGAATCTTGCGGCAGGGTTCAGGCACTTATCTGTGTTTTGAGCCGTGTCAGGGTCTAAAAGAAGAGCCCTGTATACTGTAGTGTGGTCCTTCTGTATTTTATAAAATGCATTTGGTAAAGATTCTAGAACTGTGTCAAAGATTGCTGAGTGGTGATATCACTATGGCAACACTGGCCTCTGTAGATTTTTCAACTAAGAATCGATATCTCTTAATTAATTTTATTCTGTCTTTGACCTATACTGTACATCCAATTAACTTGTCTATATGCTTGTGTTTATGGTGTCGCCCACTCTGGCTTATTTACCCTCTCTGTTATGTCTTACACTAAAAAAGACCAGTAGGTGTTACGGTACTCTGACAGCATTTATCTCACGTTTTAATGCTGATTTAAAGCTCTAGGTCATTACGGTAAAACAGAAAAACCTCATGTTATCACTGACACTGAAATTAAAATTCTGAATCACTTTCTTCGCTGTAGTAATGTAGCTTTCGAAGCAGAAAGTTGTGTGTGATACAGCAAGGCTTTTAACAGCCAGAAAGGTTTTATCACAGCCTGGAAATGTAACAGTTGACAGCTTTTTGGAGGTTTTGGAGATAGGCCAGGCCGTGGATTACAGCAGGGTTCATCTGAATGATTTTGGCTTGAATAGAATGGTACCTTTGAATAGTCAAGTCATACGTATACAGTATATAGCGCTTTTCAAAGCACACATTAAATCAAAGCAGCTACATAGAGAAATTAATGCATGTTGATATATTTTTTTATACCTTAATGCCTAAGTGCCCACATTTTGCAGTTTATAGCTTGATAAGAGTTTTCATGTGGTGTAGATATGAACATTTCTAGATTTGAATACATCGGAGGTTGATGACTCTGAAGCTCACGATCATGTGAATTAGATGTTAAAGAGTTAGATAAGTGGCAGGTGGGAGTTTTAATTAAGGTGGAGAGTGCATGCAATTATAGAGAGCATTTAATTGGCCACAAGTTCTACTAAATTTATGTCATCAATATTTTCAGTAAGAGCAAAAACACTTTATATCGATTGTCCATTCTGCTAAATAACTTTGCAACATGTGAACGTCCGAATCAGTCATTAGAGTATAAAGTTATTTTGATGGGTCCACAACATGCAACTTACTGACTAAGAGAAATGTATTCTACTAACCCTAAAACCACTCTGACAGTCTACTCTAAGTGGATTTGGCAAATACAGTATACAGTTAGTCAATCTACAATTTTTTGGGGATTTTGCATTAACAGTTGTCGGTACATAAAGTGTGTTAGCGATATGAACTAACTTATACAGTTAATTTTTGTATTTATCACGCATGCGTACTGGTTATGTGCACCCCCTTCTATTATTATGTTATTAGTAATAGAAGGCGAAACACTATACTTTTTCATTACTTTCAACAGTCAGAAAACATTATTAAAATATCTAGTAAATAATATGTTAAATAAATGTAATTTAATTTCAGCAATTGTTATGCATGTGCGTTTAGTATCTTTAAATTAATTTGTATAATATCATATACTGCATATAATCTTTATGTCGACCACCTTGCATGAGTATCGGTCAACCACTACAATCACTTCAGATAAAAGTCCCACCATACATTCATTGTCAATCACACAGATATTGTATAAGGAAAATGGTGTCTTTTTGTGCTGCTTACACAACAATTAATTTGCTATTAGTTTCATTTTATAACGATGATGTGCATGAAGGTTCAGCATCCACTCATTTAGCTTATTTGTGGGCATAATTTCAACAACCAGTCAGGTCTTCATCAAAAAATGTTGCATTCAAGCGCATGGATAAGTGAATCAGGTCCTCGTACACAATGAGAATGTTTCTCTCTGCAAACAACGGCGTCTGGCCGACACAATGTGTGACTTGCGGCTCCTATTCAACCCCATATAAATAATAAACAAGAGAATCAGGGCTTGCTATATGTGGTTATTGCCTATCTCTCAGAGTTCGATAAAGCAGGGAGGAAATTGCTTTCAGCCCTTATTACTTGTCTGACTGTCCATGTGCACCTGGAAGTTTCCAATCTCATCTAAACTCTGAAACTCCTCCAAATTCAAAGAAGAGAGACAGAAAGACAGTGATACGGCAGGAGAGCGTGGAAGAGGAATACACCGACGAATGAAAGAGGTGCCAAAACAAAGATGGTAGTGTGAGATAACAAGAACAAGGGAGAAGAAAGAACGTGTGTTTGCCTTGGCTCTCAAAAGGCCAAAGATAGCAACACGCGAGCATGTTTAGATGCATGTGTAGCTGTGCTTGATTGTTTAACACAGTCGCTGAATAGTGCTATGATTGTTCACCATGGTTGTTGCTATGACGATCCTGAGCACATTTGCCAAAGCAAGGCCTGTGAAAGAGTGAATTAAAAGTGTCTGATCCATATTTACTGAGCTCCGTCCAAAAGCACATTGCACGGCAACATGTGAGAAAATGAACAGCGAGAGCTTTGTTTGACCAGAGGCTACAAATCTATGAATGTATCAATATATCCATATGAGTGTGAACGTGATTGTAACAGTAGTCTGTACTATTCCCTGGTTGGCTAACACACTTTTGTCTCTTTGCCGTCACACTGTTAGTCTCAGTTCTCTACAATCAGTCATTTGAGTTCAAACCTTTCAAAATGCCATTAAAAGTTCATAACAAGCATTTAAAATAGATTTGATACGTGCCCAATCCTTTGAATCCCCCCTGACTGCTTCCATGTGTGCCATCTTGTCCAAATGAGATGGCTACTGTGGCTTGAAGAGAGATTTGCGGTTCTTATAACAATCTTGTCTAAAAGACACAGCAGGTCAGATCAGTTTGGGAGAGCTTTGCACTTCAGTCATTGTTCGGTAGTGAACTAGATGTCAAGTTAAAAGGTTGAAGAAAAGTGGTACATTTAAAACACATGCTGGCCCATTTGCATTTCTGAAGCATGCTTGGAACTGCTGTGATATTAATTCTCTTAAGAGCACGTTTTATTTAACCCTTACCTCACTGTTAGCCTGTCAAGGCCAAGATTAAATGGATTTATTGGGTGAAACAGTTTTGGTTTCTATTGACTTTGACTGAATTGTTTCTTGCACAGAAGAAAGTTGCACAGATTAGGAACAACATGAAGGCAAGTTTTGATAACAAAATGTATATTTTGGGCGTGCTATTCTTTTCAGTACATATTCATATACTGCGTATTATCAAGGTTAGAGGTCAAGTAATATTTACTGCTTATGCAAGGGTTCGGCTATAGCAGAACCTGACCTCTTTCACCTCAAGATTTAATATGTTTTAATATAAATGCTTAGATGGCCCGTCTTATTAGCATACAATGGAAGTGTGCAAGTATGCAAATAGCCGGCTTTATAAATCTTTTAAAGCGCATAATTTTCCGCTTTTCTAGTTTAAAGTTCATATTACCACTTATTATTCAGTGCTGAGGATACCGCCTTTGATTTTACTGGAAACCATTATTTCATGATTTCTCACCCTCCCTTCTCATTCATTTTAATTTGAACATATTACTGAACAATAGGCCATTTTTTGCTGTTCACAGTAAAGCTGACTTAATTTAGGAAACATTAGATACTGAGCTAAAGTTTGAGAAACTTTAACACAAGCATATTTGAATAATACCTGCAATCACGATGGTAATTATATATAAACAGCTGTTTGCTTCGCTAGTGAAATGTGAATTAAAAACAAAATGTTATTGAAACTTTTTGTATAAGAGCATGAAAGGAGATATCAAAAAAAAGCTGTTTTCCATAAATTTAATACATATTCCAAATTGAATGTTGGTTAAAGTTTTGTGTAGGCAATCAAGTGAATCAGGACTTCACCAGACATTTAGACCTTTCTTTATGTGAGAGGGACAATAAATATTTCGCTATTGAGAAGAGGTCGAGTCTCAGAAAAGAAGCGTCTCTGTATCTCCAGCGGTGAAGGGTTTATATTATGTGACCGTGACAGACACAAGAGGTCAGATCTGTGTTTGTTTTTGTTTTTTTTCTCGGTATGGATATTTGTGTGTTTCTCTGTGTTATGTACACGCCAATGAGCCAAAAGATGACCTCTCGAGCTCTCATGGCTCATTGGTGTGCACACACAAACACACACAAACAATTCTTCATTTCCAACCTATTATACGTACTCAACTTTTTTATAGGGCTATAAGGGCTTTTTTTATTCATTTTCTTTTTCTTTTACAATCTATTTCCACTAATATGCAAAAGTTCAGGGCCAGTAACAGTTTTATTGTTTTATTTTATTTGTATTTATTTTTCACAGTAAGAATGCATTAAATTGATTAAAAGTGACTGTAAAGATATTTACAATTTTATAAAAGATTACTGTTTTTGATGTACTGTAATTGATTAAAATCAATTCTTCAAACAGTGCAACTTTTTTCAACATTCATTGATTAAATCACTAACTAAATAACTAACTAAATAAATAAATAAATAAACAAACAAATAATTAAATAAAAACACCTTTGCCATCACAGGGATTTATACATTTTTAATTTTTGTATGAAAATAAAACACTGCTAATGTAAAATGTGATAATACACACACACACAAAAAGGATTTTATTGTATTTTTGATCAAATAAATACAACTTTGGTGTTTTTAAGATATTCTTAATGTATTTATTTATTTGCTGACAGTTTGTTTAAAAGAAGCCAAATGTAAATTTTGTATGATACAATAATATATATAAAATATATTTGTCATTAGTCATATGTTTCCATATAATGTGTAATTGTTGATAATAACGAGAAGAGAGTGTGCATGATATAACTAGAATTGGTTAGAGTACAGCATTCTGCAGTATTTCCGTGATTATGTCTTTTGCTTCTCATTTTATTTGCCTAAGTTTTCCCACATTCTCAAAGAGCAGAACTGTAAGTGAGAGAAATGACAAGCTGTTGCTCACAAAGCGCTTGTTAAACCTACGATGGGAAAGGAAGTTGTTATTATTTATCCACCTATTCAGAATGCTTCCCACGGCCTGTGCTCTAACAAGCCCTCTCGTCCAGTCTTCCTGGGAGGAATTTTTTTTTTGTGTTAGCCCACAGACACATCCTGAGGCATTAGCTTACATGCTCACTAGGGGGAGTGTGCAGCTTGGAGCTGAACAGCTAGACTCATTGTGTCGCGGCGTCTGTGTTCTCATATCTCATTAAGAGTTGTGATGGTCCTTTTTTGCGGGAGTCCCATTTTCTACACCCACTGAGCTGTTAAAATGGCTCCTTTTCTTATGGCGTCGCTCGGGCTGCTTTTCTCTTACATGCTCCTGAGACCGGTTTTCAAGGCAAGTAAAAAGTCAGCCGGTGCTGCTGGAGTGAAAGTTTGAGTTCTGTGCTTTCACAAGAAGAAAGACATTTAGCTGAGCTTCCCATAATCACAAGGTTTATAGGAAATGGAGAGAGAAAGAAGCAGCATGTGGCAAGACTCAGAATGCAGACAACTACTACAGATTTAGTCTGTTCAAAGCTTTTAGGTCTAGCACCACATACACCAGAAATGGCAACAAAACAATAACCACAGCAAAGCATTCTGGGAATGCATGGCAATTTCGGCTCTTAAGCGGTGACGCTCATGGCTTGAGGTTCTTTCGCTGTCTTCAATTGGTACATTGTAATATGCTTCATTAGAATTTAATGCACAAATTGAGTTGAGCGTCTCCACGTTTTTCCACAGCGGCTCTATTTCATGCCGGCCAGTCAAGACGAGTGGCTCGATAAAAAATCCAACCTAGACAAGACACAGCTAGACGTTTGTTTCAGAAATGTCAGTTCTTCTGTGTCACTGTGGGCGCTGATGCAACAAATGCAATATTCATGAGCTTCTCCGGCACTCGAAGAGTCCTGAGTTGTCAACATGGGCTCAAAGGCCACTGGGCTGTTTGATCCCCCTCCCTCCCTCCCTCCCACGGCGTGGGATATGACAGACTTAAGGGCTAAAAAAAGACAGGTTAACCAATTCCTGACCCTCAGAAAGTGCTTCAGCGGCACAACTGACTGGTATCACTCTGCTTTGAGAGGTACCCCTGCAGAAAGCCTGGATGAATTTCAATGGTTAGTGTTGGTTTGCTGCTGGGGCCCAGCATCCATCATGTTGATGTCCAGAAAAACTAGTCTTTTATACAGAGATGTAATGTAAAATGAGTAATTTTAAAGACCCACTGGGCTGAAGATCAAGTTTTTATGGTGTTCTGTCTTTCTGGTGTTTCTAGAATGCTTATACACCTTGTGCTGATTGATTTTCTTTATTTCTAGTAGGGGGTGGGAGAGGAGACAGGGTTCTCAGAATTGCAAGTTTATATCTCCCAATTCTGACTTGTCATAATATCAACTTGTGAGTTGGTGATTTTCATATTCTTAGATTATATTCAATGCGTTTCTACCAAAAAAAAGATGGTGAACGGGACCATGTATACATAACCCACTCATTAGCTGTTTGATAATGTCAAGCCAAAGGCTAATGATATCAATTACTGTAACATGTACTGTGTTGTAAAGAGTGATGCATAAAATGCATTACCATTCTGACACATCCCCTAGTAGACGACCCTGTATAATTCACTCTTCCTATTCTTCTGAATCAGACTCTGGTTCAAACATATATTGCTGCATTAATTCCAAATTGCCACTTGGCATTGAGTAGTATTTACAATTTGACAACAGTTGAATAAATGAATGCAGAGCAGGTAGTCTGAGCTGGTGTCACTGAGTGTGGGCAGAGGCTAATTTACATAATGTAATCATGAAGATTTAGCAAAATCTTAAGAAGATGAAGAAAAAAAAACTGTTGTATGTTTTAAAGAAAAAAGAAAAAAAAAGAATTAGACATTATTGAAAACCACATATGGCCATTCACTAAATTGTGGGTGACAGTTCACTTATAAAGGTTTTTATTGAAATTATAGATATATTTTCTTTCTTATTCTGCTTTTTTCTTTGTTTATAGTCAAATATGCACACCTAAATCATCAGTAATGCTTCCCTAACATAGATCATGGAAAAGTTTAGTTCAAGTATCTTGAATAATGCAAAAACATTTTGTCTTATAACTACGTTTAACTACAAAATCAATAGGTTTTTTTTTTTTTTGGTCTAACCCTAACCCTAACCCTTACTGTAACAGCTCAACAGTAGATCAGAGAGTTTGATTACCAGAAAATGCAATCTCTTTTTTGTGCTAAATAAAAGCATCTGCCAGAAGCATAAATTTAATATAAAAACTTTACCTGTAAAATGAAAGCCTACACTGTAAGACACATCTGTAAAAATAGGGCACAATTTACTGTATTAATAATGAATACATTTTCTGTATTTTGTGTGCGTGTTATCTCTATTTTGAATTTTGCGTTTAATTTAGCTGTGTTTCACGGTTAATGAAAATAGCCCGGTAGAAAATCAACACCTTTTCTGTTTTATTTTATTATTTTATTACCTCCCCTGCCCTCCTCCATTTTATGACAGTTCTTTTTCTGCTCCAGTTCTCATGTAAAAGGTTAATGTAAAAAAATTTGTATAATGTATCATTTTGAATTTGCATAAATGGTAGTAAATGGAAAACTGTTAAATATGAAAGTTAATTAATATATCATTTATTTTATACCATATATATTTACTTAAGTTTCCTTAAGCTTGGTTTACTTATCAGGGTTAAATATCACCTGGACATGTTTTCATGAGATTGCCCTGCTATTTTTAAAAGCATCAAATTATTGACTATGGCCTGAAAAAAAACAACAACAACAACAAAAAGTTATAAGCGATATTTGGTTGCTGCAACTCAAGGACAAACATATATCTTCCAAAATCTCCTGTAACATCAGCCCAATGCCCAGATCTGCCAACTGATAACGTGATCTGTATCTGAAGGAAAATGAACGACTCTGCCGGGCCATGTAAGAGAGTTCCTGACGAACATATGGAGATTTTGCAAATACACAAGAGCAATCGAGCTATCATTTCCAGCATCGATGCACACAGGCAGCATGGGAGAGCTGATGCAGCCAGCCGGAAAAGCTCCGATCTGCATACTCCGTGTTTGTGCACGTGTGAGTCTGTGTTTACATATTAGCGCATACAGATACAGTCACAGTGTGTTCAGTGTGCGTGCAACTACTAAAGTGACCACTCACATGGACATACCTATCTCTCCTTCTGTCTCCCAGGTTTGTGTGCTTGCCCCAACATCTAGATAATAAGTTCCTTTTTGCCTCTAGATGCAACTCGGGTGGAAAATCAATATTTTTTTATCCAGCTAATCTGTTTTTTTCCCCCCTTTCCATGTGCACTATCTGCACATCTGATCTATAATTACATATACAAGGCATGGAAGGTTTTACAATTTCCTTTTTTCTGCTTTAGTTGGAATACTTCTCCCTTGACCCAAGGAGCATGACAGGAAAGATAGTCTTCATTCCTCTTTTCTGGCTGTTCAGGCCATAGGCTAAAACACGTTCAAGTCACATTTCATCCCAAAAAACAAAAAGAAGAAAGAAAAGTAAATTAGGCCTATTAGGAACATATACTCCACAGATCTCATTGTTGTAATGCATAAAGACATTTTAAGAGTAAACCCCCCCAAAAAAAATTATGATTCACATTAGTTTCCCATGACTTTCATCATCACTTAATGCAAGTACAACAAACCATGATAAAATGGAAATAATATCATTTATTTTGTGCTTTACATTAATGAGAAGTGTCATAAATGTCTAAAATAGGTCCTAAAATAGCCTTTTTTTCTTTAAGCTAATATGACTCAGGGATATTCTTGACAGGATTCATAAGAGAGTAGAGTGTTATGTCTGAGGATTTGTGAAGGATAAAGTGTAAGATAGGAAATCTCAGTTATGCGGATCGCTCAGACGACACTATATAGACTACAAGATGAGAGTGTTAAGTTGTGCTCTGTATGCTGATCAAGAGTCGGCTTCCCTAAACAAATCCCATAATACTGCTGTCTGACCACTTTGTGCTACTTTTTCCCTTTTGAAAATTCCTAAACATTATGGGTGTGGACATTTCTGCATGTGATTTAACAAAAAGAAGCCTTATTATACAACTTCTCTGAATTTCATTCTCTCTTAAATGTTAAATATTATAAAATATTTTAAAATGTTAAATATATATAAAAAAGGAAACATCTAAATATTTAGTATAACACTTAATAAAAATTAAGTGCCATTTTATTTTTCTTATGAATGTCAAAAAACTGCCTCCTAATTTGGCTAGTTAAACAGCTAGACTACAGTAAAAGGCTGAGCATAACTTAGTATTGCTAAACACCTTACAGTATAAACAGCTAAAACGATTGCTTTCATTTTGTCATGAGTGAGGACGTGAAGCGTGCGGGTTCGTTTGCAAACAGTTTATTAAAGGCTCAGGGTCAGACAGACAAGATCGAGCACCAGCAGACAGAGACAACGCAGGCAACGACAAAAGCATAAACGTATTCTAAGCAAGGGTCGAATTACCAGCAATCAGAGTCCAAGGGAAGAAGCAATCGAAGGTCCGTGGGATAGCAGAGATCGGCAACGAGTAAATCCAAAAACAGCAAAACAAAGACACGACTGGAAAACGTAGACTAGATTGACAGTATGGACCTTGAAGAGACAGACACACAGACTGGTGTTTAGGTGATAATGATTGAACCTAACTAGAAACAGCCGTGGAGGAGAGGTGCATTTTGGGGAATGGAGTCCAGTGCATGAAATGGGGAGACAGAGACAGACAAACAGGCTGAGAACGTGACACATTTTAAACTACAGTATAGACTTACCTTGTCTTAAGTCTACAGTATCAGATGATGAGGGGTCTGTTTCTGCATCACCCTCTGTGACAGTTTCTGAAACTAATTTTCAATTCAAACATTGTGTGATGCTAATTCTGCAGAAATTGATCTATTTCATTTAAAGTAGCGTGTGTGAGCTTTTAACACTCCGGAAGTGACACCTAGTGGCAAAGAATGAATTTGCATTTTCATACAGACCCAACATAACAATCATTTTTCACAGGTCTGTAAACGCAAGAAGTGGGCGGCCAATATGATAATGTTTCATGTTGATGTCAACATGAAACGGCTTGAGAACAGCTTAGGATTCGTAAAAACAACTCACTTCAGTGATTCAGAGACTCTTTCTTTTGAGAGACAATAACTTTACACACAGTGCTCTTTTAGATTTAAGCCTTTGCAGGCAGTTACCATTCATTTAGAGCTGTGTTATACACTGCATGAAAGATCATTTTCAAAAATCCATGATAAGGGCAACTTTAACTCCCAAAGGCCCAGACCCTTTGTTTGTTAGTGTTGTAAGGTTGAAAATAAACAAGGCATTTGTTGTCCCTTCTCAAACTTATCTTCAGTAAAAGGCCATTTGGAGTTCCTACAGGCACAGAGGTGCTGATTGAGATCAGGACCTGTAGACCAAGATGTGTATGCATTGGCGGTCTGCTAATTGTCACAACTTCAGAACAGTAGTGAGGCTGTAATAAGAAGATTGTAACAGTTGCTCTGTCTATTTTCTTTTCACACACACACACACACATATAAAAATATATTTTACCATTCTTTATCTACTTTTGAAACCATAAGAACATTGTTGTACAACTAGTCTTAATTCGACATTACACATTAAATTGATACACAATACAACAATACAATGTAGTCACACAATAACAATGCTCTCTAATGGTTTTCTATTCTACAGTAACTGTGCTTATCTCAGTTGTTGTTATAATGGCAGTGGGTGGTAATAGACAAGAAAAGTACAGTTATATACCATTGTACTGCTAATAATCTTTCTTTAGTCCTTCTGCAGTCTTGCAGCCTGAACCACTGTAATGAAACCACCCTAACAGTGGTTGTTAAAAGTTTTTCATGGAACCACCAATGCCAATAAGAAAAAGTTTATTTTTAAGAGTTTGTTGGTTAAACTCTGGTTGACTTTCATCGTTTTCTCATATCTCAAGTCAACATGAAATCATGTTCACAACTCAATTAATTTCTGCAGTGTGTCATTCTTCTGAGAAAAATAGGATATTCAAATAGGAAAAAGAAAATATGGGGCAGACTTGACCTTATATCCTGCTTTAATTGACTGTATAGTAAAAACATAGTTTCAACGTGATTAATGGGAAGGGATTGGTTTTACCAGCTGAAGAAGAAAGTTGTTTCAGGTTGAATTAATTATTTTCATTGGAGTAGCTTAGTGGGAAAAGCAATGAAAGTTTGAGTTTCACTGCAACTATAGTGTTTATTTCAACTGGAAACTGCAGGGATTCGTATGTATTGGTACATAGTTTTTTCTTTTTTTTGTGTGTATGTATGAACCTCTTAGCTTAGGTTAGCTTTAAGGGAATATATATTAAGTAATGAAAATACTAATTTAAAATTTAATGTTAATTTCACAATCTAATGTTCTGAAAAATAGCAAATCAAAATACAGAAAATTAAGTACATTTTCCATTAGATATCTTTTTCAATGATTAAAACAACACATTTTCAATTAAATTTGTACCCTTCATCCCTTCCCCATGCTGGGAAATTCCCCATGCACACACAAATATATCAGTTATTTGGTCTGATTCTTTCATCCAATGATAATGGTGTATTATTTTTATTTATTTTATATTATTTTATTTTTATTTATTTTATATATATTTTATTTATCTTTATGATTTTTTAAAAGCATCTTATAGTATATACAGCATATGTCAATGTTTGCATATACAGTATATATTTACACCAGCACCATTTAGTATGTTTTATAAGCCTTTTGAATTAAGGGGACACTGAAAATGTCCTCATAAATCACCTTTATATTGTAATAGCTATATCATACCCATGTCATTATTCAAATCTGTGTCCTCATAAACCACATAAACACACACACATACACAATTTTGATGTTTTTATAATTTACTACAAATTTTTAACATTAAGCTATCATTTATTTCAAGTACTTAAATATGCACTTATTTATTCAGTTTTTATTTATTTATTTTAGCTAGCTTTACAATCAGATTAGAGAGAATATGATGTATTATCGGTTGCAAGATCAACACATCTCTCTCCACATGAATCAGACCTCCTGCTTTGCTTTTCTCATTTAATGTTCCTCACCTTCCTAGTTCTTTTTTTTTTTTAGCCTGGTAGCTTTTTCTCTCATGTGTCCTCATCCTATTCTACATTTCCCAGAATCTCCCCTATCACCCTGTGCTCTTTTCTCACTCATAAGGGAAAACTTTCTTTCTATGACCCATTTCAAGGAACATTTTTTTCGTTCTTCCCCATTCTGAGTGGATAAGTGCCTGAGGAGGATTTGGGAGTGACCGGCCAGTCTCTAAGAGGGTGCGTATGGCATGACTGACTTTTAATGCAGCGTTATAATTGATGTGTGCATATCTCTCCAAGGGACTAGATCTGGTCTGGCAGGAGAGAAAGTGAGAGAGAGAATGAAAGAAAATTTTGACGCACTTTTAAATGCGCAACAGAATATCATGCATTCACATTAAATCCACTGACTCAAAATGTCTTTCTCATTTTAATTAAAGCCTGAAATCTGAATTAAATGAGCAATTTGAATTCTCATTTTAGTCTTAATGAAAACATGTCTAAAGGCTCAAACGGTTCATCGGACCATCTTTGCTCACTTAAATAAAGCAAAAGAGGGAATCATGCTTGTAATCATAAAGTCGTGATTGAAAATATAAAAAAATATCTTTGATGAAGTTGGTAATAGTGCCAAGCATTCCAAGTGGGGTTATAAACTGAGCAGGGGGGAAAAAACACAAATGACTGAATTTATCATTATCTTATCTGAAAGATGAGGCATCTGCGCTTCTGAGAACTAGAATCTGTCAAGTGCAGTCAAGAGCTTTGGTGTGGTGTAAGAGCATTTCACCCGCTCTATGATAAAGGAGAGAAAAAGAGATGTTTCTTCTCAAGGTCACTAACAGAAGTGAAACAGCCTGATGTTCAGAACAGGTTAAGTTTTTTGGTGCCGTTTACTTTCTTAACAGACTTTTTGTGATTTATTATGAATGACTGGTGCATGCAGGATTTTCAGATCCACAGTTCTGACTAATAAAGTTTTGCATAATTATTTGGGAAATATTATATTATGAATGAAAAACTTTCAACATGCTTCGAGATTCGAAAAATGATACTGACATCACATATCCAGCTTCATATGCATCAGTTTTACAATTCAATATGTTTATTTGGTAGCTCACGTGATACAGCATTTCACTTGAAACATGGAGAGCTGAAGTATGGACCCAAAGAGCTCAAATTCGTACATGGACTGCATACAACAAATGTTTTTTTTTTATTTTTTATTTTATCACTTTTGCATTTGTTAACACTATTGGGTAGGTTCAGGGTTGGGTTTGGAGTAGGGAATATTTTAAACACGATAAAGCGTTGACTTGCCTTAAATTCTGAACAGCCATAATTCAAACATAGCAATATGTAACTATTATGACACAACAAATATGTTCCAGGTTACATATTAACCCTCCACATTTTAGCGCCTCTCACTGGTTTCATTTTAAAACTGCTGTGAAACACGCATCAAGAATACATACAGTAATAACAGTTTTACAAGAATGTATCTAAATGAATGTATTTCCAGTTCCAATATTAGCCAGTGGTTGGAGAGATATGTTGTATGTTTTCATTATACAGTATCTCTATGGATGGCGACTTGGCATCGTGCACAGGGGTCAAATGAACCAACAAGCGCAGTTCCTTTAATCAGAAGTCAAAAGCATGTGAACTTTCATTGTTAACATTACATCTGCTTTGAATTTGAATCTTTGCTTTGACTCTGTAGGTCATATTCTGTTATCGGAAAAGCTTAATTCTTTAAAATAGTAGGTTTCTTTGTTCCTCTGCTGATAGCCCCGCATTAGCTCTGTGAATGTGATCAAGTGGATAGCTGCACTAAGATCTTTGCGGCTGGGCCATGTTAGCAAGGCTTTGATGACATGCTTATCTGTTGACTCTCGGAGGTTATTGTGGGTGATATAAAGGCCAGGGTGTCCCTGGAGAGATGAGGAAGATGAAACTGTGAAGGCTCTCCACCTCTCTAGCTAAAGGTCCTGTGATTTTTCAGAGAACACAAAAATATCACAGCGATTAAAGAAGCGTAGAATAGCTGTTCTAGTGTTTGGGCTCGTTTCTCCATTTTAAAGATTATTGATTAGTTAAAATCTGTTTAGTGAAATCTAATATAACAAGGATTTGATTACCATTCAGGTCTGTGATTTGTTATAAAGGCATTTTAAGTAAACATCATTGCATCTACTTGCACTTTAAAATTCAAACACATGAGACCAAAATCTAATTTAAAAGTAGAAAGCAAAGTTTTAGGATAAAAGAAAAAAAAAACATTTTAAAGAATATAAATGCCACTTATAAAGTAAATAAAGACCAATGCTATCATTAAAATAAAAGGTAATTTTTTATAATGAAATGCAAAACTTATGTAAATTAAATTAAATTAAATTATACATTTTATTTTATTCATTCATTTGATTTGATTTTGTTGTTCACAAATTAGTGATTCATAGATCTAAATATATTAATATTAATATACACGTTTTTTATATCATATTTTATATGATTTTATTTTACACTTGCTTGAAATCATGCTTTAATTTCTTAAGTATAATTATAATGGAGGTCACAAGAACCAGTAAAACACAACACAGTTAATGTAGTTCACAGCACTTTGAAGAATCTCCCCTAGAGGCATTTCTCATAACAGCAAGTTTGAAACTCATTATGAAGAGAGATTTTGGGAGAAATTATTTGTGCTCATACATTTGACTTCTTGTTAATAGAGGACTTATTATGCTTGGGACAACTGTAATGACTGCGATGCCTCTGTGGAAATAAGAGTTATTGTGTTTCAAATCCCTTTAATCAAGTTCTGTTGTTTTAAACTCTTAATAAAATGTTGACAAATCAGATGATTCAAAGACGAGAAAATGTTTCTGACATATTCCAGTGAAATATTACATTAGTATTATGCTTTAGCTGTAATATGATATATTAGTTAAATTTGTTAGGCTTATTTAAATGCATCAGCGTAGGCTTGAGAAAGGCTTCAACATTATTTCACAGTTGGACATCTGCATATGATTTTTCCCTCATACTTTGAAAAGCTAAATGAATGTTGTTTTGTTTGTTTTATAATGCATGAGACTGATTCAAAAGGTTTTGAGTTTAAATAACAGTGATGCCGGCATGCTTTATTATCTTCTGCTAAAAAAACATCTAGCCACTATAGAACTGTTCTACTTGTTCTACATTAGCACTGACATTTTATTTTTTACAATATTTATAATGGGGTAACATAATCAGTGATGCAAAGACATATATTTTTCTTTTCTGAATTTATGAATTTCATCTGGATGTATTCTAAATGTAAAGAAAAACAACAACACCCTATCCAAGATAGATAAATATCTAAATTACACAACAAGCGAAGCTACAAAATATAAAAGACTAGTTGTTTAATGTTCAAATGTTTGTATCTATCTATCTATCTATCTTACATGTCACATGATCCTTCAGAAATCATTCTAATAACATGATTTTGTGTGACAAAATATTTCTCTTTTTAACATTGTTTAAATATTTTTGTTGGAATACATTTCTTAAGGATTCCTTGATTAAAATAATTAAGTTTGAAATGAACAGCAGTTATTTTAAATAGATTGTTTTTGTTGTTGTTTTTACATTATATTGCAAATTCTGACAGTTAAATAATAAATTAATCAATTGAATGCATTCATGCTCATTAAAGATTGATTTATGCTATCACTGCATGTTTTCAATGGTGGATTCTTTCATTAATTCATTCATTTAAAACAAACAAACAAACAATATATATATATATATATATATATATATATATATATGTATATATATAGATAGATAACATTTTGCCATAACATTCATTTAAAAACCTTAAAATTAATAATCATACACTGTAAAAAATTCCTGTAGAAATCACAGTATTACTGGCAGCTAGGTTAAAAGGTCTTTATCTTTGCAAGAAAAAATAAATAAAATAACAGCCTCATGCAAAGCATTTCTGGGAACCAGAAAAACACAGAAAATTGGTTGATGGGGTTCCCAGAATGCTTTGCATGAGGCTGTTAATATTTTTATTCTGTAAAGATGCAGACTTATTAATGTTTAATGTTCATGTATCTTTGAACCAACTGTTGCCATTATATTTACAGCACTTTTTACAGTGTAATTTATGTAGTTATTTATATTTAATATTTAATTTGATAAAACCTGTTTGGCATTCAATCTGTATGAAGAATTACACTGAAAAGTATTCTGTCTTTCACTTTTAGTTCACATTTGTCCACTTCAGGGAACTGAACACCATTTAAGCAAACCCACTGAATCAGCATGAACATAACATATAAGATTAGAGTGCATGCGGGTTTGCGGAAATAACATTTGATTTTTTTATACATATTACAACTCATATTTACAGAACGTTCTGAACGCAGCACGCTCAACACTTTGTGTTGGTTATGCTTAATTTTATCCTGTTATGTTGCCCAAGCAAAACGTACTCTCCGGTGGGAGGGTTCTCAGAGACAGGATGTGCCCCTCAGGGGTTGGATTCTAATGAGACCTAAATAAATATATCAGCACATCATTAATTGCACCAGAGACCCCACAGAGATGAAGCCCGCCTCTGCGGCACCGCCATCCTCTCTTCTCGCTGTGCTATGATTCATTTAGCTCAAGATTCACCAGTAGGGTAGACACTGCAGGTTCTTGAAATTGTGTTTGATTATTTGTTTTTCCCTATAACAAAGGTGGAAATCAAATATTACTTTACTCCCGTGTGTGAGTGTGAGACAGGCATCAGTCAGCAAGTTATATATATATTATAATGCATGTCAAGTGCGAGTATGTAATATAAGAAGAAACATTCCAGCTAATATTTTTCTCACGGATGGATGCAATAAATGCATACAGAATGCAAAAACTAATAAGTGTAATAATTCACCGTAATACCTGGATATGAACTACTAAGCTGTCAGATTTCATGAACTTTATGGAACACTGAAAATGAGTTAATTGCAGAGGGTTTCCTGCGTATTCTTTGTCGATACCATTGTTAGGTATTCATTGTGCATCTTGTGAACTCCACAAAAGTGCAAAGTGTAGGTAGGAACAACATCAGACAAAGCGTGAAGGCCTGGATCAAACTAATCAGCGTTCTCAACGCCTAGACGTTCCCTCTTTCTATTAGCGGGCAAAAGAGGCCAATTAGTATTCCTGGCTTGGCACAGGACAAGGCTGGGAACACTTGGCACTGGATCTGACCAAGTGTCTAAAGTCTTTAATTTCAGACCCATCCTCAGGCCGACTGTGGGAAGCTGTACTGAGGATCAATACACAGGCAGCATCAAGCATTTTCAATTTCGGCATATGTAACTTTCAAATCACGTACCTAATGCAAATGGTTCTTATCCACAAACTCTGATATTTAAAGATGTTACTTTAGTACACTTAAACATTTAGTGTCTTCAACCCTCGTGTTCTGTTTAAGATATGAGAATCCCTGAAGTGCTTTCATTCTGCTTCTGGGAGTTTTACTAATCTTATGAAAAGGATATACAAAAATTCAACTTGAAACCTTTGCTTTAAATGCTTTGTGTGAGAAGTATTGCATTATTTATGTTTGGGGCCTCAGAAATTGCAAATAAAAAAAACAAATTAAGTTTCATTTGCTAAGCTATGAAGGTGTGCAGCAAAGCCAATGGACATTCATTCATTCATTTGAATATGAGTGGGGGATTATATTCGAAGCACATTTTAAATGTAGTTTTTTTCTTTTATAGTTTCCATTTAGCAAATATGCGTTGCGTAGTTCATCAAATAACTGAAAAATCCCTCTGAATATCTGTAAATAAAAGGACAAAGTATAGACACTACCAGTCTGGATTTGACTCATTTTGTGAATTGATTACAAAACTTAAAATTTTGCTTTAAACATTCCTTAAAAAGATGAATTACTTCCCTAGTGAAAAATAAATATACTGAAAAATACACTAGTCGATCTGAAGTGGATCAAACCTAGTTGTCCTGAAACCTAAAAACAAGATACTATCTTGTCTTTGATTAACTTTTTTGATTCACTTCAAATGTTGACTACTATATTTAAAATACATTTATTTCCTGCTAAGTATACAAGAAATACATTTGCATATTTATGTGCTTGATAAAAATACCCTGCAATTGTTCTTTTGGTATACTAAACTGGTATACTCTAAGTCTGCTAAATTGGAACTAATTTTGAGCGTAATGCACTTTAATTGAGCAGAATTAGTGATGAAGTCCAACTAAAATATTCTGAAGTATATTTGAATGTGTTAAAGTACAACTATTCAAGGTATACTTTAGGTACACTTTAAATATCTTGCTTTTAAAGACTCATATTATTCAAAGATCATACAATCATCATTAATAGTGACATTAAAACACATTTTAGGCTTAGTATTAAAAATGTGCATTGTGCACAAGTAGTATTTCAAATAAAGATAATTACTTGTAAATCAGTAGGCCTACTGTAAATCTCAATTGATATATCAGTAAATATGGTAATTCATTTTAAATATTTTACTTTTCAGTGGGGTTATGTTTGGGGTCTCAGAAATCACAGATAAAATATTAATAAATTCAGTTATTTTCATTTGATATTTAATGTAGGTGTGCAGCAAAGTCAACAGCAACATTCACATATTCCTGTTGGGATATGCCGCATTTTTGGAATATCAAACTCGGATGCGATTTAAAGAGGAAAGTTAATTTGTCGAGTTAATTAAATGGGTCCTTTTAAGGAAATTCAATACACGTCGAAAACGAGGGGAAAAAATAAATAGAAAAAAGAGGTGTGAGACCACCTGCAGGTTATTGGTCATTAACTCTGGCTCTCCGAAGACTGCTGGGCTGCATCGATATTGGCTAATATTGCTCACGGCTTTAACAGGACCTTATGTGCAGGACCGGCTAGCTGTGGCGCTAATGTATTGGCTAAATTATTCTCACAGCCCACAGAAAAGAATGAGAGTGAGCTACAAAGTGAACGCAAGTGAAACTGAGCGTGTTTGAAGCTGTTGCTGAAGGGAGGCAACACAGCAGACATTATGGTGAAAGAAAACCACAATTTTTTCTCTTTCAAAGCATCCACCCACATGCCGTGTTTCTCATCTAGGCTGTTTACTCTCTACCCTGGTTAGTATTGTGCAGGTCAGACCCCCTAATGGCCACATTTTTCTTTCTGTGCCGTGTTTATATAAAAACATTGCCATTTTATTAATGTCAGCAACTGTTAAAAGGCCCAGCGTTTGAGGTGTACTAAAATCATGTTAGCATCACCTCAGTTATAGCCGCTAATAAAGCTTGAAGCATATGTGTGAGGGGTAATTCCATAAATGTGTGTCTGCTGGTGACTGAACCAGGCCAAAACATTGTCATAAAATTATTTAATAACTTAATTTTATAATAAGGCAAACCATTTCCAATTTAATCACCTCGTATAATTACCTCTGAGCTGAAATATAGCGTAAAACCAGTCACAGTCTAAAGCAAATGCCTCATTTATTTACTATGCAGTGTGTTGACTCTGAGCATTTTTATATTTATGTGTTTTTAGGAAATGTTTGTTGTCATAGAAACTTTTATAACATAAAGGAGAAGGTCAGAACAAGCAGTTCAATGTCATAAAAAAACAAAGCTATTGTATGATGTAGCAATTTCTACCTGGTTTCATGACATAAACGTACCTGGGTGCACTTTTTAGCAAGACACAAAATACGTACCAACAAGTACATATCACTGCAGTTTCCAAAAGAAATCAACACTATAGGCAGCAAAAGTCTGACACTTTTTATTCATTTTCACACAGTTTTATAAAGCATAATTTTCAAACATTTACTTGAAGAATATAATTTGATGACTTTATAACAATATTATTATGCTAGGATATTTAAAAAACTGGTGCTTTTGAATGTTAGTATCACACATATCCAGTTTGATGTCTATGGGTTTGTATAGATGGTAGGTTAGTTTGGTAGCTCACGAAGTTCAGATAAGTATTTAAGGGATGAGGAGCTCTGGTTTGAATCCCGTGTAACTACCGTTCAACAAAACAGTTCAAATCTGTTTAAAAGGAGGTTGAAATGACACGATTGCATCAACAAATGCCTTTTTACATTAGTTTTGATTTGTTAACATTAACAGGTAGGGTTAAGGTTAGACCTGGTGAAGGGCCTATTTCCAACATAATAGAGCATTAACTTTTAGCAACAGTCCACGGATATTTCAAATCAGAACCGCCGCAATATGTACCTAAAGCAACATAATAAAAACACAGAAATATACCTCAGTGGACATTTTTCTTTGAAACTGTGGCAAAACATGCAGTAAGGTACATGAGAACAGTGTTGCACAAAAAGTGTTGGGTGAGACCAGCTTGGGTGTTTTCATTTGAATATGTATGAGAACGAAATAAGCATAAAGATATTCAAGTCTAGGTATTTAAGTCAGTTTGGTTGTAATGATTCACATTATCCATTGCTAATAATCATAGTTTCTTTTACCTTGTCCACCGTTTTGTATTTATCAATGCACTGAGCTTGTGATTCATTCTAGCATTGTTTGTGGTTGATATGTACTGCTTAGTTAAAACATGAGGCATTTTTATAATTACATTTCCCACATTTTGGAATAGCCTTCCTATTGGGAGTGTGCCAGTGTTGCCCTAAATGCTTTTATTCACTAGATGTATGTATCTCTCCAGACTCTATAAGGTCTAAACTACTGAATTTCTAAGAAGGCCAAAGAATCTTGATGCTAGTCTGAATATAACTTGTGTGAGCTGTACTCACAGAGGTTCCTGTGGTTTCTACCACTGAGAAGTAAACATTAAGATGTTGCACAAGCTCTTCATTTGAAGAAAGAGGGGCAAGGTGTCCAGTTGAGATTGATCGTCGAGGCCAGATGGGGGTGGACTTGTTTGATGAAGTATTGAATGTAATACGTGATCAGGGGTGGCTGCAAGATTTTGATTTCACGTTAGGAGTCAGAGTTGAGACCAACATCTTGTTTGTTTTCACAGAGGTACAATATGGTTGGGAGTTTATATTGATGTTCTACATAGAGATTTGGCCACCTGTGTGTATGGCCGGGCTATTGGAAATCCTAAAAGATGGAATTGTGAAAATGTATCTAAAAGATGTAATGAAATGCTAAACCAGAGATCAGCAGTTCTGCTACAAGCTGATACCTTCTACAAGACCCCCAGAGCACTCCTTAGACTGTAAAATGCAACGAAAATAGATCTTCCCACAATTCCACCTCATAAAAAATACATTTGCAACTACCCTGGCTTTCTTACATCAATTTCAGTATAAATGATATAAATATATGTGGTAGAAAAGTCTTTGTTTAAGACACACAATGTGTAGGCAGTGAAATGGTTATTGCAGAAATTGGTGTGAATGTGTTCTGCTCAGTTCTGCCTGGTGAACATCATCTTGCTCTTCATCTTCCTTGTCAGACTCGTCTTCCTCCCAAGGCGTGTCCGAGAGGCCTTCCAGTACCCTTTGCACAGCAATATTATCCTGAATGACAGTCACAATTTACAGTTACTCGGACATGGCAAACTGCAGTCCATCAGATGATTTATTAAGGCTCCTCAAACAAAACCTCTACCTTCCTCCACTCCTCCACAGAGTGCCTGTGGCTGTCCTTTTAGCCCATCCGTGGGTCCTTAAGAGGCTCTATTGAACATATTTTTGCAGGTAAATAAAGTGTAAAGGAGGAGACAGAGTCATTATAGGTTGGAATTTACAATTTAGCTTTTATAAAAGCTTTTTTATTATTTTTTTAATGCAATTGTGACTGTTTATCTCATAAGTCTGATCTATTTTTCTCAGAATAGCCAAAATAAATCTCAGAAATATGAGAAAATAGTTCCCGTTATTAATAAAATTTTATTTTGTTTTAGTTCTGTGATGAAACCTTTAATGACACAGACTGAATCACTATTATGATCACAATTCAAATTCTGGGCTAGTGTTTGCTGTAGCTGATCCATCACGCTTCAGAAACCCTCCACCTTCCCCAGCTCCACCTGTATAGTTCTGCTACAGGGTCATTTTATATGTGTTTAATGTTCATATATGTTACTTTCTCTGACGCAGAAAGCAGCAGATCTTTTTCACCAAGACCAAACACATTAATTTTTATTTCTATTAACGGATATTTAATTTAGTGTAGTTATGTTAGCTTTAGCGACACTGCAGACTAGCAGTGAAAAAGACAGCAAGTATCTTCCGGTCATTAGACAAAAAAATAGGATTGACAAACTTGGATTTTTTTAATATATATAATGTAACCAAAAATGGTTCTTGTATGGCATTGCAGCGAGAAAAAAAAAAAAAAAAAATATATATATATATGCTGCATATCGCTGCATTGCCATAGAAGAACCTCTAAAGAACCTTTTAGCAAACCGTCACTTTTAAAAAAACAAATGTTTTTATTAATCTAAAGACATTTTTTGTCACTTAAAAGATTGTGTGGTTGTTAAATGTTCTTCATTAATCCATACTTTAAAATAAAGTTCACAAACTATTTGCAAAATGAGCACAAGCACTAGTTTGCACTGATGAACTTTGTGTACTGTTATTATTTTATATATAAATTCCATCAGGTCTTGTACAGTAAACCTGTAAATTACAGGGATTTCAAAAACAATCAATGGCTAGATTACCAGGAAAATGTCACATTGCACTGAGCCTTTCTGATCTTTGTGTCCTCTAAACCTTTTGCACTTTTCAGCCCTTTTTTATTAAGTGACCTGCCCCCTATTCAGGGACATTTTGGCTTCTCTCAGTTTTCTCTCAGACTTTAATTTCTTCACCAGTCTTGAGCGAAGTATACTATATGTGCCCGCAGCTGAACATGCGTGTCTGCTCAATTTGTTCCAAAGCTTTGATTCTGTGTTCAGAGGGCATATTCTCTGCCCACTTGTGCCTATGCAACCTTATTTCCAACAATTAGTTCCTAGTGGCTGTTTTCGTAAGGACAAACTATAGTAATAATGAAAGAAGGGAGAAAAAACTCATACGATAAAGTTCCCCTTAACTCTCTTTCTAGCCTCTCTTATTAAAATGTGAATCTGAGCTGCAGGATGTGCTGAATGCAGGTTTAAAGCATTTATTAATCTCTCGAGTTTCTTCTTCTTTTGGACCTCAACTAGTGTCAGATCATAGTCGACTATTAATGTCAAAACTTTCAGAGCCTCATCTCCCCAAAGTTCAAATGCTAGAGGAGCAGCATGAGTGGTGGCATTTAAATAGGCTGAACCTAAATATTTAACCGAGCTGGAGCTTTGTTAGATCGCCTCTGACAAGACCCCTCATTAAATAACAAACGGAGAATTTGACAACGCCAAAGTAGGTCTTGTCTGATTCTGAATCTAAATTCTGCTGCTGGTTTCATTTAGTGTGTTCTAGAGACATCGTCCCTTGAAATGAAAACCTATTAGCAGTTGTATTTTCTGATTCTGAAGCGCAGTGTTGATAAAAGACTATTGTTAAATATGACTTTGCTCTGAGGAAATTCTCTGGTGGGACCTGCGATGTTCATGCATTCCAATTACAGTTTTCTTGCTACCAAAAGAAACGCTGAACTGATTGCACTGGAGTATTTAGTCAACTTAAGTGGTTCTTTTCAAACTTTCCTCTGTCGGATTGCTTATTTCTGGATTGTTTTAAGCTATCCACATACATTCGCCATTAGCAAACTTTTCCTCTTGCAAAACGTCACTTAAGATGCAAGCTTGTACCTCAGCCCTTAAAACCTGGCACCTACATTGTCACAGAAAACTTTCAAAGACGCCTTTGCAGGCTGACTGCAGTCAAGAGAAACTGAAGTCATGTTCCAACATCAGCCATCAAATATAGACGAAAAGTGAGAGACAAGTGGAAGAGCTGTTTTTGTGTTCCAGCATTTCTCACATATGGCTTCTGATACACTCTGTCAAAAGTGTTGAGAGTTTCAGGGCTCTGCGTGCACAAATTTCCGAGCACTGCTGCTTAATTGGCAGTTCGGATAAGGTCTACCCCACATAGTGAGGACAGCTCAACAGCTGGAGCTTTCAGGGGATAGAGAGGGATTTGGGCTTTTGTTTTATCTCTTTTCACCAGCCTTATTCCTGTGGGTCATTTTGAACTGTGTGATTGAGGGCGACTGATAGGCCATAATCAGTCAGCGGTGTGTGAAAACTACTTTATAAAGTGGATTTTCAATTAGCGATCAGATGGACTTTTTAAAAGTCACTATAAAAAAAAGATATGCACGGTACTTTCCAAGAACAGGATTCAAAACTTTTTAAAAAGATTAAAAAATGAGTACATGTGCTTTTAAGAAATTGTACTAAATTTGGGGTTTGAATGCATTTTAAATATTATTATTATTATTATTATTATTATTATTATTATTATTATAATACATTAAATAATACATTTTTAAATAATGAATTAAATTACATATGCCATATGTATATACAGTATATGTATATATGATATTAATAATCTACATTATATATACAATTTGCATTATAAAATTTATTTGTGTGATGGCAAAGTTGAATTTATACATGTATAATATAATGCATAAATGCAACTTTGCAATCACAGGAATAAATTACATTTCACGAGTTTGTGCTTGCCAGTAATTAATCGTAGATAGAATAGGCTTAAGTGTGTTTGGTGTGCTGTCCAGGGAGAGGGTCCGGAGCTTGGCAGACTTTCAAGCCCTATGGGGTTTTTAACTGAAACATCTTCTACATCCATTTCTGCAACCCCTGTAGTTATGTAAGTTACTGCACGTTTCACAGCAGTTTGTGAAAGTGAAAGGTGAAATGTCCAGAGAGTGGTTCTAAAACACACGTTTAATACATAACTCTGGCATGTTTAAATTATGTTGGTACGGGTACGTATTGCAGTTTTTTGATAATGCTGCTTGAGATACGTTTTGTGGCCGTTCAGAATTCAAATAGTGTCGCTAAAGATTAATACTCTATCATGTTGGAAATATCCCCTACACCAAACCCAAACCTAAACCTACCCAATGGTGTTAACAAATGTAAAAGTAATCTAAAAGCCTATTTTCTATTCAAACCGGTGCTTTTCATTGCCAAAGTGCAACGCCGTATCATGTGAGCTACTGAGTAAACCTAGTGAATTTGAAAAGTTCATAACATAACATTCTGCAACTAATGTATGGAAATTAGCCTTTATTAATCAAAAATGTATATGCAAATCATACTATTGTGTGAAAAGGATTAGAAGCTGTGGGAGTTTTTCTCCCTCTAATGTTTATTTCAACTTCATTTTAATTTCATTTAAAGCGATTTGTATGTATAGGAAAGTTTTTTCGGTTTTGCAATACTGCATGAAGAGGCATGTATTTCCAATAGAGTGCAGATCGCGCCACATTTTTCTGTCTGAGCCCGGCCCACGTCCGACAGAGCAGTGACCGAACCCGACCCGAGCCCGACAGGCATTAAGATATTTATGTCCGAGCCTGATCCCAGCCCGATCAATTTTTTTTTCTCATACTAATGACACATGCACTTTTTTGTGTGGAAATCCCGCTATTAAGCAACTGTAGGAAGGCGTTCGGAAATGTCAAGAGATGAGGGCATCAGAGCACACCAAAAAAAGGCAAAAAGCACCATTATAACACAGGCGCACATTCGCGCTGATGTGACCGAGCCCGACCTGAACCCGAGCATCCATTCTAAATATCTGTCCAAACCCTGCCCGGCCTGTCAGGTACCGTCGGGCTCGGGTCGGGTATCCATCCTCTAATTTCCAATGAGCCTAGGTTGCAAACACAATTAAACGTAATTTTATTCTTTCAATAAGATTTTTTTTATTGGTTAAAAATTGCTTACTTATTGTATTTGTAACTTCACCTTAGAATCTATCTTTGAGGTTTTACTAACTCAAACTTTGTCTTCTGTGTAGCTCGTCTTCAAACGCCATCAAGATCAAACTGTTTGTGGGTGGGTTGTTATTTTTAGTAACATGTCATTCCCAATT
>JAUMHI010000033.1:22048894-22059677 GCA_032359435.1 Enteromius unitaeniatus
AATTTCAAATAATAAAGAGCTGTATATGCAATATTTTTTATTCATTTTTATTAAACTGTTCTTTTCTAACCATGTATTGTACACAATACCATACCGAGTACCCTCTATGAGGGTTCAGGGTGTTTTGAAGATGAAGATTATAATGGTTTAATTAAAAACAAATAAAAGTCTATTATTTCTAGATTCTACGACTGCTATAGGATGGCCATGCTCAGGTAAAGAAATCCTGACCTTTAGTAATCATTATAACTAAGCTAAGCTCACAGGACTTTATTTGTCATGATTTGTTGTGTGCCTCAGTCTTGGGCCAAAGTCTAACATTGACCTTTATAAACACAGCGAATGCAAGACGAGGGGTGAGAATGAGACCGGTTACCAAACACTGGCCTGATAATGAGGCTGCTGGCAGTTTATAGACTGATAGCTGATAAGAAAGAGAAATCCAATTGCCAAGGGACATTATTTGACCGCTAAGGTTCAGAAACCGTCACAGCAGGACACAAACCTCTATAGTCCAGAGACATACAGTAATGAAGAGCTGGATATGATTGGCACATATAGGCTACAGGGAATGTACAGAGCCATACTGTATGTACCACAGAGGTGAAATGTATGCCTGGTGTAAAGACTGATAGTTTGATCTAGGCTGTGTCTGAAACCTAATATCTGAGCTATGTCGTTTTTCAGCCTGCTGTTATTTGGTCAAGTGTTTTAGCCCATGCAAATACTCTTTTTTGATGACTATGGACATATAGGGCTGAGTTTTCAAGCTGCAACTACCAAACAAGTGTCAGACCTCCAAACTTCTTGTCTGACTCGAGTTGTCAGACCTCCAAACAAGTGTCTGACTCGAGTTGCTTTAAGCTGGTTTATTCATAATGCATATTTTAGGTTTCAGACATTTAAACACACATAAGCACTAGCGAAACAATACATTCAGAGCTTGTAAAATACACAAAGATGTCTATGGACGCAACAATCAAACAACAATCAAATCAAATTTAATGTGCCGATGTGTTTTATTCATATCAGATACACATATTGTAAGTAGCTATGAAGTTCACGCTATGCTTATGTATCACGTGACAAGCAAGACGCATCGCCATGGAAACAGTAAGGGCAAACGTTCTAAAATAACGGTCGCCTAAAAAAAACTCACTCTGGGGGGACCGCTGGAATATTTTAAACTCACCACTGAAAAGGTTAAACCAGCAAAACGACTAGCTTAAACCAGCATAAACCAGCATCCCAGCATCAAAACATATCTAACCAGCATATGCTGATTTTGTTCAGCAGGTTATTTTAGGAAAACACAAATGCTAAATCATGCTGACAACATATTTAATCATGCTAGCAACATGCTAATCGTGCTAACAACATGCTGGCATCAAGCTAATAATGCTTAAAAAAAGATTATTCATGTTAGCAATGTGCTAAACCATGCCGTCCATCCATCCAAACTTTCAAACTCAAATCTTTCTTCAAACTTTCTTAAGGCAACTTCAAAGGTTGTTCACTAATCTTATTATCTAATTGCCATTTTTCCTCACCATCAAACAACAACCAAGTTATGAATTTTGCCACCTAGTGGACAGACTAGTCAGCCTAAAGGCCATTGAATTTTAACCATGGGAGAATAAGAATAATTGCTAATTTTAAGTAGCTCTTTCAGACCAACATTACTCCATGCATACACAGGTTTTTGTGTAGTATAGTGTTTGTCTTTTGACTCAGTATTTTGTAATATAATCATTAATTGTAGTAAGTCTTGCTTAGGCTAAATATTAAAAATATATATTTTAAAGCAGCTCAAGTGAGTCAATCCCAAAATGATAGGCTGTGATTGGATTATTTGAAACAATCTAGACTTTTCATCTACTGAAAGACGTGCATTGTAAAAATCTCTCTCCTCTCTCTCTCGTCTTTATTATCTCCAACAAAAAACTGATTATTTCTGACCTTTTATGTTAGTAATTTTATTGACAAGATTAGCACTGCCTCAGTATTTTATGCATTTATTTTTGGAGCTTGATAGACATGGACAATGGCAGCAGTTTAGTTTATGACCCTGCTGTGTATAAACATTAATGCTTTTCATATCACATACAGAGGCGACACTTGCACTTAGTAGCAATGCAGTTGCTTTTTTACTTGCTTGCTATCAGTTGATGCAGAGAAGAATGATGCAGAGTAAAACAGACGGGAATATCAAGAGTGGCTGGCAACATGCCATGCAACATCAAATAAATTACACTCTAGTTTCCTTAAGTGAGCCAACAAAGTGGGCCCCCGTGGAACAGAAGCCCATTTGAACCTAACGTAGTATGTGAAGTGGGCAGAAAACTGATATGATGCGGCTCCCACACCCTTCCTCACTTAGCCCTTGTGCTCGGTTTCGCTGTCTTCTGATGATGTGGCTCACAACCTCGTAACAGCAGCCAGGACACACAAAGTGCTAAAAACAGACATGCTTAAAAAGTGCCCCAGGCACAAGCGTGCCAGATGTAGTCTGCATCTTTTATCAAAAATGAGCATCACAAAATTGCTGCGTCTGCTCATTTGCGAAAAGCACACTGTCCACTATTTCTTTTTTTCCCCCTAATACTTTACTGCTGCGCTCTGCACATTAGCCACGTAAACAATGCTTCATCCGCCAAACGTGGACGGACATTACAGAGAGCGACTGAGGACGGAACAGGAGGTGTGCGGATGGATCCATGGAGGGGAGTTTTAGTAGCGCTCCACAACAGCTGGGATGGAATGAGCCTCCCTCGCAAACAGAACGTCCCGAAAGACTGGCTGTGTTCAATTATGCAGGAGACTGGCCATGTACAAACTGAATTGCCAGTCACTACAAAGGGACAGTTAACTGAGCTAAGGCAAAGAGAGAGAAAAATGAGAGAAAGGGGAATGCAGACAGCGGCTCTGGTCCAAACCTAGTGAGCTGTCTGCATATGCAGTGTTTTAAAGGGCCGTTCACACTAATGGAGAATTGCGGTGACAAAGCAATAGAAGTCTTTTGTTTTCAGTGAATGTTGGAGATTTCTGGCAACATGAGGGCCAGCAACTGTTGGCAGTGCAGCAAAGTGTAATAGCTTGAGGGTGTAGACAAATGAGTTTTGCGGAAAATATTTAAACATTATCCGTTAGTGCGGTTTTTAAAATGTATTAACTTCATTTAATGCTTTTATTCAGCAATGACACATTAAATTGATAAAAGTGAAAGTTAAGACATTAATGTAATTTCGATGTATACACTCAGAAAACAATTTATTAGAAGTTTAAACTGATATGGCTCTAAAACTCAAGACTTAAGCACAATAGACATGATAATCTGAACCAAACTAATGTTTTGGGCTTTTTTTTTTTTTTTACTAAAAAAGTACTAGCATGAAAACAGCACATTTTTATTTCCACTCCAATTAGGCATATTCAAAATGATATAATTAAAGATCCGTGGGGTATTTTGAGTATTTCTTAACAGGCACATTCTAAGGACACCTGGGACTTGTATTACATCTTGTAAAAAAGGGCATAATAGGTGCCCCTTTAAAATGCTGTTATTTAGAACATTTTATTCATCAAATCCTGAAAAAAGGTACCACAATTTCTATAAAATTTCAGGTAATAGAACTGTTTGCAACATTTATTAAAAGCAATACTTCTAGAGCAGCAAAACAGAACAGAACAGAATGTTTTCTGAAGGACCATGTGACATTGAAAATAATAGATTTTTCAAAAATTCAGCTTTTGCCATCACAGGAATAAAAATATGAAATATACTAAATATATACTAACATATAAAAGCTTATATAAAAAATTTATAAGCATAAGAGGGAAAAATGCAGGCCAACAGCCATTACAACAGCCAATTTATGCCATTACATTTACAGCATCCATTTTTACACAAATGCCTAAAACAACATTGTAGCTTTGCTGCTAGCTCTCTTGAAGTGAGACGTTGCCACAATTTATTTGGATTTAGTCTCGTTAGTGACTTCTCGTTAGCCTTTTTTATCAGTCTTCTATCTACAGGTTCTGCAATTTTACTCTAATGGCAATGTATAGGCGCTTTTTTATGCAGTTAAAATAAAATAACTAAACATAAGCACAGGAGGCTGATAAAAACTCTTAATATACTGTGTATATATATATGTATATGTGCCAGAGCACATGGACCCGTCCTCCATCAGATGCTGTGAATGAGCCGGACAGTGTGGTGTATCAGAGGTAAAAAAAAAAAAAAAGAGAGATAGCCTGAGTGCCCGTTGACTTACATTATATGACTGACAGGCTGACAGCAATGGTTTCAGTTAAAAATCTAAGTTTGTGTTTTACTAAAAAAACAAAGTCACCTATGTCTTTGATGCCCAGGGAGTAAGCAGATAAATCTTTATTTTTGGGTGAACTGTCCCTTGAAAATACTACTGCCTTAATGATATATACAGACATGCTTAATGTATAAGCAGACATTAGACAGCAAGGCAGCAGAGTGCATTTTAGAACAGAACCAGAGAGTGAAAGAAAAAAACAGAATCCGAAGAAAGAAGATAGATGTTTGCTTGCTACCTTTTCCTTGCCTCCTAAACCGAAGAGCTAATGATGTCTCACACTTTTGTTGACCTTCTCTCTTCTGTCTCTTTCTCATACATACACACAAAAAGACACAAAGAAAATTTGATTCCGTCTAATATTCTTAAATGTCACTGACTCCCTCTAACTCCCACACTTTTTCACCTTCCCCAAAAGGCTGCAGCGCCGCTGGAGTCACGTTGTGCCGACGACAACAACAACTCTGCCCCCGAATTCCCTCGCAGCGACCGTCAGAAACCGTTTTGAACTTCTCTTTGGAGTCTCGGGCTTGACTGAAAGAGAATTAGATGTAATTTGATGGGCTGGTGGGCTGTGAATATTCCCGAGGCGAGGACAGCTGTCTTGCCTAGAGAACAATTGTGATGGATGGCAGGAGTAACCACAGAGACATATGGAAATTCCAAAGCATGAGGAGACGTAACACTGTGGATGTAGTCGCTAGCCCACACGTGCACATGCCGCTATGCTCTGTTTGCTTTTCATTTAGCCCAAAGCAGTGGGAAGGGAGACGAGGTAAAGACTCTTTCCCCCGAAAATCTTAACATGGCCAAGTTATGACAGATTGTTATGAATGAAGACGAATCGGCTGACTTTAGCCTTCGCCAAGTGAGTGCGCGCGTGCAGATTTACTCCGAACAGACTGGAACATCCCACCATGACACAAATTGCCTCAGACGCTTGTCCCGGTTTGTGTTTATACAGGTGGCATCCTGGGAGCCATCATGGGGCGCTGACAGAGATTGCAGGTGGGGAGGGATAGACGCTTGGACAGCTTCTTTGTAGCAGGGGGCGGTTTCTTCCTCGCAGTTTCCCACCTTTCTGACTCAGCGGAAGTGCTGGAGGCTAGCCATTCACGAACATTGATCTGGCGGCGGCCTCGGGGGAAACGGGGGCAGGGAGAGATAGAGGAAGTGACAGATATATGCACACCCACCCGGAGAGAAACAGCAGGGGAAACATAAAGAAATGAAGACGTGACAGTAGAGCATGTGTTGTGTGTGCAGGTTTACAAAAAAAAACTAAAAACGCTGTCGTCATTTAATGTTCCTCATGTCATTTCAAACCAAATTTAACTTTCTTTTTGTGTAAGATAAATTATTTTTTTTTATTTTTATGCTAATTGTCTATGCAATGAACGTGAACTGTCATTGTAAGGACCAAAACATAGTAGGTAAATTATTTTTGTCTAAATACAAAATTGCTTAAATACAAAATTTCCTTGCTGCTTCCTGCCAAGGCTGAAATGGACATTCCAGGTTCACTGGAAATACATGCATGTGTTCAGACTGTTGCTTCTTGCATGGATTGTGACAATTTCAATGTGTTTCCAGTGAGAGGCACTAAAAGTGCGTTCAGTTTTATGCTAAACAGATGAATGTGAATCTGGGATATTATTATTACGCTGGTTTTGTGGTGTCCAGTGAGTGGCGCTAAAAGGTTAATGCTCCACCATGTTTAAAAAAAACGGTGTACTAAATCCTACCCTAAACAGATGCTATCAAAAAAAGCAAATATGATTTTTTTCTAACACAACCATGCCTTTGTATCTTGCTTTCACGCATCTTTAAGCTTTTTAATGATGACTTTTGTTTCACAGAACTCGTACCTGCAAGTTTCATACCACGTGAGCTAAAGAGCAAGTTTACTATTAAAAAAAAGCAAAAGTGTTATTTTTACAGTTAAGGGAATGTGGTAAAAGTGTGTTAGGGTCATAACAATTCTTCTGTTTTCATATATTACAATCTTCTAGTTTCAAAATAATTATTTCCTTTATTTCAGCTGTTTCTGTTGTTTTTTGGAATAAAAAAATAGATAGAAGTACATGTTGAATGGGTCAATGTTGTAAATGTACCTTCCAGGTCCAGTAATACTCCAATAATTTAATTTAGCATGATTAACAATTGACTGAAGCTAAAGACGTGTTACTTTGAGGTATTTATGCACCCCCACCCCCCATGTAATAGTATTTGGGAAAAGTTTTTATTTTATTTTTTTCATTTACTGTGTAAATACAATTATGCATCTAAAGGCCTTTGTAAACAGATCGACTCCCATAGCTAAGTAAATCACATAGAAAAAAATCACATAACCATAATATAACTGGCTGTGGGGGTCTCCAGCATATCTAACTTGGAAATATATATTTTTCAATACTTCTAAGTTAGATGCTATTTTAGGTCTGTTCGAGAACGCCTGAGGTCAAATGTAATTCTGCAGAGTGTGGTGAAATAGAACAATATTTAGTAGCACACTGACTCTGTAGAGTTATGCCGTACTGTATTTTAGGACTCATCTTTTCTCTCTGCAGGCAGGCTGCTGTTTGTGTCATTTTAATATACAATAACATTTAAGAACCACATCCAGTGTCAACTGGAAGAATTAAAAAGATAATAAAAGATAATCAGCATATTTGTTTTCTTTTTAAGAACCTGTTCTGCTGTTTTCTGAAGGACTACAGTTTGCTTTATGTGAGATTAAAGTGTTTTAAGTATTTGATTAAAAAACGACAAATTGTTCACTTATTCTGTCCTGTGGGGATATTCTGAATACTTAACATAGCAGATGGTTAGACAGAAATGAAACATTTATTGCTGTATTATTTTAATTTTCGTTAAGTTACCTGCAGCCACAAGATTCTGCTTGTGTAATATTGCTTAAACGAAGTTTTAATGAGAATGTTTGTCATATCTCCTACCTTTTCTCTTTTGTTTTATCCAGTCTTTAACAAGGATAATCTCTAAATGCGTATAATGTATAAGGCAAATGTGTTAAGGGAATGTTCAAAACATTCATAAGATCCCTGGAAACATTTGTTAAACATTTCTCTGTAATGGTCTACACAAGCAAAATGGAAAACCCAGTCAAGTACAAGTAAACCAATTTTACATTTGGCATATTAATTAAGATGCGTGGCCGCTGCGCACATCATCTGCTCGTGGAACCATGGTCCCTGTCTCAGTCTGCAATACGTCCACCCAACTATTTGTTTATTCCATGCTTCACTAGATACATTTAATTGATTGATTTAATTTACATCCCAAGGTGTTTTTTTTTTTTTTTTTACAATGAAAAGACAAATAGAAAAACTAAATCATGCAAAAATAGATCCTCAGTGAGGATGATTCATGCAACATATTTAACCTTTACATTTTATTGCATGCAATATTCAATTAAGTGACACTAACCGATTTGTCCTCTTTTATGCATAAAGCGCTTTTAAAAGTGATCTGTTTGTCCTTCCACAGAGAAATCTGCGATGATTATCACTTGCATCAAAAATGATCAACATTGCCTTATTTGTATTCACTGGCATAAAAGGTGATGGTACAGTAATTCTAGCATGCAAACATTTTCATATTTTTGGATAGATGATGAAATGTACAATAACATCATACTGCTCAATTGTGACACACTATGTACTGTATGAGGTTCGGAGAATGTATGTAATATTAATGAAATGTTAATGTCACATTTATTGATGCACACACACTCACAAAACAGTAAAAGAGTGAGAAATGCATATATTAATATTCCACTGTAACACTGATTGGTTTTCAATTAGATTAGGTTAAGATTTGATGATATAAACTGATCCAATGGATTTCATTGCTTTTAAATACATTTGATAAATAAGTTTTGTCGACGCTTTGAAGTAGTGTTTCTAGTATTTATGAAACTGTACATGTCATATGTCTTCATATTCAGTAATTTATATTATAAATGGTTAACATATGAATACCCGTGAATACAAATGAACCCAGAGGGCATAATCTTCATGACCTGTCTGGACACAGCAAGGTAAAAAAATAACAGGAAGTAATTTGTATTCCATCTTAATACGTGCTATATGCTCTTAGCCTCCGGCTGCTTAAATGGGAAGTCAGAGAGCAAAAGAAACAAAAAACACCATTTAAAATCCATCTTTTATTCACCGTTCAACCAAGCGGCAGTTTCCTCCAATAAAACAATAGGGGTTCAACACATCATCCAGGGATGTGCAGAGATGGTCTTAAATCTCCGCCAAAATTTTCCAATTATACCATAGATATGGAAATCTACTTTTATACTTTTTTCCCCTCCTATTTAGCATGATGAAATGTTGATACACGAGAATCTCAGCAGCTCCAACCCACCTCGTTTTTATGCGTCAAAAACCTTGTTTGCAACAAACTATGTTTGCTTATGCTTTGTGTTTGTTCTTATGGTCTTAGATCGAATGGACAAAAACTACAGCCAGACATTGACCAGCAAACTCTGACCTGGAAAAAAAAAAAAACGACCCTGTGGAGAACAAACACAGTGATGATAGAAATAGAAAGAACGTGCTGTTTACTTCTCTCCTGATAACAAGTTTTGGAAGCCTGTAATACATCTAAAAGAGTATTCAAAAACATCTAACGTAAGAGACTCTGTTGTTGCTGTAACATAAAAGCTTCACTGTTGTTAAAGTAGGTTGGCAGTATTATGTGTATTTTCTGAAGGTTTTTAAAAAATATTGTTCAGAGTTTTGGGGTTTGCATGGAATCGTTCAGTTCAAAAAGACACTATACATTAATTATATTTTCATTGTTCTAAAATAAGAATCTGTACTATATTCATCAAGAATATATATAAAAAAAAACGTATGTAGAATTGATATCTTGTGGTTGAACTAGGTATTGCAGTCCAAATTCAAAATACTGGAGAAGGGTTTTTCACCCGGCCCCTCCTTTTCAGACTTGACACACACTCAGGTTGCCATGATTGATGACACCAACAGGAACGAACGCACATGACAGTGAATTAAATGAAATGCACTGTATTTTCTGCCAAGCAGGCAACCTGGATGCCGAAAACACTACTGACTTCGTGATTGGGAGAAAGATGGAGGGTGGATCTTCAGACCAAAACAACACATGACAACATAAACATCAGTTGAGGGCTGCAACTGCGCTTTTTAAACAAGAATATCCAGGCTGAACGATACGAGTACTTGAAATTAACATGATTTCTTAATGCCTGTTGAACATAACAGAGACATTTTATGATTATTACAATACATTTCTTACATACGGTTCCTTTAAAAATCAAATAGACATTGATAATAATAAGAAATGTTTCTTAAGCAGCAAATCAGCGTATATTAGGAATACCATGGAAGAACATTTGATTTTTTTCCTAAGATTTCTCCTCTTAGGGGACCTTGAGTTCTTGGAAATCTCAGTTGTGTTTCAAACTATGAACCAAAGTTCTTTAAGAGAAACAAAAACAGAATAATAAACACAATTATTGTCGGAAATTTGGTCTTGGAAGATCCTCATGAGCTATTGTTGAGATCTCTCCTTAAGCGCCTGAGATCATGAGTCTCTAGAGTCACCTTTTGCTGAATCTAAAAGAAACTTCTGAGAAATTAAAGAGACTTACTGTGTGCTCTTCTCAGTACGTTTAGAGCTAGTTCCCCAGCTGTGTTCTTTGTCAATAGAAAGGACTTTGCTGTAACTAACAACATTAGACATGTGCCATAAATGAGTCTACTACACTGGTGTGCTTGTTCTTTACTAAAAGGGAAAATAATGAAATAATGTATCAAATCAAATAGCTTTTGAAAAGGAAGGCGAGTGTAGAATAAGAAGCGTTTAGTTGAAGGCCTTTCTCCAAGCGTGTCGCTGTTCTGTGGAATATTTGGCATCTATGTGGCCTAAAGGCATTTGAAATTCATGAGATGCATTGACTGTGTTCAGGATATTGACAGACAAAATAAATGTGCAACACATGATACCGATCGGGGAATTTGTGCGTGTTTGTTTAGTGTCTGCTATCTTCAAAGTGCATAGAGTATCAAGGAGAAACTTGATTAGGCTTAAGTTCTAGCTAATAAGCTTTAATGGTTGTAATAAATTGCTGTGATATAGGTTGCTTTCTTTTCCACTTCTCGTCAAAACTTCAGAAATAGATTACTGCAAAGATTCTGAGATTTTGTCATGGCTTGTGTTATACAAGGACTTCTTTTGTTTTTGTTTGCAGTTTCTGTTACACTGACTTTAATTTATTTCTTTACTAAATTGTTCAGTTCTACCTGTTTAGGCATCTGTCCAACTGTCCTAAATACATTTTTGCCACACTTGACAACGATATTGAGAACATTTAAACAGCGTTTTGCAGCAGTTTGTCATGGCACTTTAAAGATCCACAAAACAGTTGTTGTGCTGTC
>JAUMHI010000033.1:22073110-22090822 GCA_032359435.1 Enteromius unitaeniatus
TATTCGACCCACGCCTGTCTGACCACGAATAAAACGCATTTGCAAATGGATCCGACCGACTCCCATGGTTCATTACAATTATAAAGTGTTTGAAAATCAAAAATCAAATGTTCGAACACAGTGAGTATTTTGAACATTTTGTAACACTATTATAACTACAACAACAATACAATAAAATATAAGAATATATTTTCAAACAGAGGAGCGTGGAATCAAACAGAGGAATCAAAATCACTTACAGATCTTTTTTTTTTTTGAAGAACGATAAAATCATTGATTGCCAATCAAGAATCCATACAGGACTGAATCACTTGCTTATAATACCTGTTGTTGTGGTTGATGATGTTATCATTATAGTTATGTTTACAGTTATCATTGTTGGTGTCAACGAGTCTTTACACTTAGATAAGCCCATGCTGCTTTAAATGTATGTGTCATTGCTTGATTAAGAGGGTGACACATCTAAACCCACTCTCCTTTACGGTGCCACCATAAAGTGAAGAAAAAAACTTAAAGAACGTTTTTTAAGCCTTTATCATCTTCAGTTTTGTGTGCAGTGAAGCATGCCGAGGCGTTTGATGGGGTCGGAGCTGTGAACGTGTGATGCTCGTGCATGCATGAGTGTTTGACGTTCTGGATGGCTAGTTCAGCAGCTCCCGCTGTCTTCTCACTGACCCTCAGGCTAAAAGCTCTCACAGATCATAGAGCCCAAGGTCAGGGTTGAAAACTATCAAGCTCAATCCCACCCGGCTTAAAGCCTCGGAGGCCGATTGAGTCCTGCTTGTTGACACAAAAGAGAAGTAAACACAACATCACGGGGGTCGGGAAGACAAACAATTGAAGGGCTTTGGGAAAAATGAGCATAGCTATATCCACCAGCCCTTGGGCTGCCCCGAGGTTTCTAAGTAGAGCTTTAAAGAAGTTTTCTGAGGAGTAGATGTCAAAATTACTGCCATTTTGGCATTAAGTTAAAACTAAATTAAAATAAAATACCCATCTTGGCAATGCATTGATGTAAACATGGTAAGTTTATCTTCTGTGAATGTAAACAGACAATACAAACATTATTTGTATCACCTCAGTAGCTTTGCATGCAGTGTAAACAAGTGTAATCTAATTTACCTTCTGCTGTTTAATATTGCTAATATTTTTATTTATTTATTTTGCTAAAGCATTCAAATTTATCTTTATTTTGTGAAGTAATAAAGGTTTATTTAGTCATGACTAACCATACATCATTTAAAAGGTCAAAGTCATATATATATATATATATATATATATATATATACACACATTTTTAAAATAATATTAAAGATCATGAAAACTTGATTAAAAGTCCTTTTTTGTATGTTTCATCATTTTCTTTCAAGATGCTTGCTAAAGATACAAAAACACATTAAAACCTGATTCAGTGTAAACATGATTGACACCACATGAGGTTGTTTTTATTTTTTAACATGCAAAAATTTAAAAAAGGAATGCCGGACTGTGAGCAAAGACCTTAAAAGCTATAGCACTGTTATTAATGAATTTTGCAGTCTGTTCTGGAAATTGAAATATGTGAAGTCTGCTGTAGCTCACTTTTGGCTCTAAATAAAAACTGTCTGCAATGAATAAGAATGCTATTGAAAGGACTAAGAGTAATAAATAAGTCAGTGCATATAGATTTATTTGATTTTTGGTTTTCTCTCCACAGGTGATTCTGATTCTTACCAAGCTGTATGACTTTCACCTTGGCAGTGTAACGGAAAGCACTTTATGGAGGTGAGCTAAAAGCTACCATCTCTTCTTCTCTCTCCCACGTCTCTCCTTCCATCTGAGCTCTTTTCCCATTCTCCATTACTCTTTCTATCCAAGGCAAAATTTTTGTGAGCGATGGCGAGTTATGTTATGTGATTTTGACTGGAAGGAGGATTAGTATTATTCATTTGAGGAGCTATTCTATCTCAAGCAAGAACAGTGTTAATCGCATATTCAACTTTGGATCTTCACAGTTTTGTGGACAACATATTTTATTTATTTATTTATGCCAGTTGTAGTCATTTATACTATCCATTGAAAAGTAGCTAGTATATTCTTAAATGGTTAGTTCACCCAAAAATTAAAATAGTGTCATTAATTACTCACCCTCATGTTGTTCCAAACCCATAAGACCTTCGTTTATCTTTGGAACACAAATGAAGATATTTTTGAGGATATCAGAGAGCCATCAGACCATCTGTAGGCAATACAACTGAAATGATCCCAGGTCCAGAAGCACCGGTAAAAACGACCATGTGACATCAGTGGAGCAACTTCAGTTTTGTGATGATAGGAGAATGCTTTTATTTGTGCAAAGAAAAAAAAAAAAAACATCCTCAACCATTCTTTTCCTATGACGTACATCTTCAGCCATTTTAGAAAATATTACTGCATAATGCTTTCCCCTGGATGTAAACAAGGCTGATTACGTCAAATACGTTAAAGCTTGCTTATACAGTGCGTTGTGCATATGCCGGAAGTCACAGGAGAAGAGTAAATTATGTTATTTTGGTTTTATTTGCACAAAAAAATTATTCACGTGGCATCGCAACAGTGAGGTCGATCCACTGATGCCACATGGACTGTTTTACCAATGTTTTTGCAACTTTCTTGATCTGGGATCACTTCCATCGTATTACTGTTTATGGAGCGTCAGGTCTCTGATATCATCAAAAATATCTTAATTTGTGTTCCGAAGATAAACAAAGGTCTTATGGGTTTGGAATGACATGAGGGTGAGTAATTAATGACAAAATGTTCATTTTTGCATGAACTAACCCTAACCAAGAAGCAAAGACTTCGACACTGCTCCAAACCATAGAAGTCCTCTGCAATCTAAATTCAATTTATTTTGTCATCCCTTTGTTATCTTTATTGGCTCTGTTAGATTCTCGTTTACTGGCGTATTTGGACACTTTATGCAATTGCGAGTGATAGGAGCAGCCTTATCTTTCACACGGTCAACTGAACACTTCAATTTGGACAGAGAGAAGCCGCGTACTGCGATGCTTAAGTCTGACGATTTGCGATGACGTCTGATTTGAAATGACAAGCGCAGTGCTCTTTTCATGAGTTGCTGTAGGGTAGAAGGGTTTCAAGGTTAATGGGTTTTCTGAGAATACACTCAATCATTTTCCAAGCAAAGGATGTGTCTCATTCTATGTGTAATATAAGTACAGGCTATGATTACTATATTAAGCCATTAATGTTGTACAATTAAGCAGTTGCTACAAGTTACGTCAAATTTGGAAGAAGGATTAGGATTTAATTTATATACCCTTGATTTTACAGAGAAGGCTTAAGCCTAGCCCTAGACTAAATGCAAATCTGTATTGTTTCAACTGAAAAAGACTTGCACTGACTAATTTTAAACATGTCAGTGCCTTTGTTTTGTCTTCATTTTTTTTTTTTTTATCAAATTAAATGTCCTAATTGAAGTGTATTCTAATTCTGGAATCCCTGTCTATGAAACCAGGCCATTACGTTTTAACTCAATTTTAAAAAATGTAAGATTTTTGTCTGATCTTTTATACATAATTGCAATTTATTATTACTATTATTTCAATTTTTTAAAATAATTAATAATTTTTTATATATATAATTTCTTTATTGAATTATTATAATTTTTTTTTTGGTGACTAATAATTTTCATGTGCAGGGTTGTGTTGTAGTTCCTGTATATGAATTGAGGCAGCAGATATGATGCAGAATTGTAGTTTGAATATAAGGCAGTTAAAATATTTAGTAGATATTTGAAGATAAGTACTGATTAAAAAATTGTAATAGTAAAATAAAAAAGAAAGCAGTGTATGTACTTACAGTGTATGTTCATTTATTTATTTTTATTTTCTATTTATTTTGTCATATTTAAGAACACTTCATTTTACAAAATGCTTCACTTGAGTTTCTTTGAATTGCAATTTAGTAAATGTACCTAAAAATTGCATATTAATTAATTTAATTTTATTTTATTTTATTTTATTACTAATGTGCATGTTGTTTGAATTTTTACAATGCAGAAAAAATGTATAACCTGGAGATGGAAAGAAAGATCACAATAACTAGTTAAACAAAATAACCTACCAACTTCAAATAAACAGTAACACAAATACAAGCACAAACCCAAATGTCATGATGAAGTCTGAATTCTCACACAGTTGTGTAGTCTAGCCTGTTAAACCCTGCAGCTCTTTGCAGCCTCACTTTTAATACATCACAGTGACTGCTCCCACAGCAATGAAAGTATGTATTGACAAAATGATGGCTCGCTAATACTCAGTTTTCCACAAATCAGGCCTCTGGGGAGTTCAGTGCCCATTTACACAGGCTAACAACAAATCTAAGCACAACCCTGGCGTCGATTGCCATTTTCTTTCTGCGTCCGCATTTAGCTATGGTCACTGACTGCTGTTTCATGATATAATATACTTCAGGGCCCACACATCTTCATTCTTAATTGAGATCAAAGTTCAATTAAGATGGAGGTGGATTTTGAAGGAGCAATTGGTGAAGTTTAGTTCCGCTAGCAGAAAACTAGACAGCTGTTGACTTTTTGAGAAAGGTCAGGGCACGAGCATCGCTCTGAGAAACAGCGTGTCAGTTTTAATGAACAGCGTGACCTTAAACAATGGGGCCGGATCAGTCATTTTCCCAGATAATATTCAAAGTGAATGAACCCCTCTGTGTGTGGATGTGAAGGAAATATCGATGCCAGTAATAGAACTGACATTGTTTTGCTCAAAGCACTGTACCTCTTTCTCATGCAAACATCCTGCGTTCTCGGAGGAAGAGGAAACACCTAATACCTTATTTATAATTCATCAACACCAATAGATGAAAAATGGAACTCTTAAGTTCTGAAACATTGTTGCACTTGATAGAATAGTAGTTCTTTTAAAGGTACAGTGTACTGCAATCTTGGCCAGGTAGACCTAACTTGGACAATTTAGTTATTTAAATAATTTTAATAATGTTGTATTTTATGTGCTATTTGGTATGTTATTCCTGTTAAAAAACAACAAATATTCAGTTTAAAAAAAGAAAAGAAATAAAGTGGTACTGCAGCACACATTCAGAATATTCAGAGCTGTTTCTTCTTTTGTTTTTTTTCCCAGACTCACGTGGGTTGCCAAATTGAGAAACAACCAGGAGCATGCATAATTGTCAATACATCAACAGTCAAGTTGATGTATTGATTTATCTACTTTTTAATTTGCTTTCTCAGATATATTTAGATGGATGCTGAGTTTTTTTTTTTTTTTATTAAAATAATTTTTATTCTTTAATACAAACAAAAAATTACCCAGCACCTCTGTATCATTTTGGAGTATATTTTTAACACAAATCAGACAGTTTTTAATGTTATTTATTTATTTTTCTGGAGTTGTTTATTCCTAGAAAATAGAGAAAATATGATTATTGCTTAATTTTTATTTATCTATTTAGAACGACGTCTGTTTTGTACAATGAAAGTATCTTGTTTGATCAAGACTTCATGTCTTCATAAAGATGCAGAAATGTGTAGATATGGCTGTATTTTCATGATATGGAAAGTGATTGCTTTTCAATTTTTGCGTCAATATTTGCGCTGTGCGAGTGTGAACAAAACTCTATGATAATTCTATTTAAACATAACATGATGCGGTGTACCTGGTGCTCTAAAACTGCATATACAGTAGTTGCTTCTAATCTCCGTTGTATGCTTCCATTTGACGTTGCTGCCTAGGGGGGTCATGCAAGGGTGACTGCTGACAGACTTTCAAATTGCATCATTTTGGCAGCGGCAGGTCCTATATAGAGCTGATATTTCACAGGTCAGCGCGTGCGACACCAGTCAGACCTTTCGGAGCAGGACTTACCTGATGTCCCTGACCTTTTAAAGAAGTCAGAACTTACCTCTCAGCGAGAAGAAAAACAAGAACTTTGCCAATGTTCATTTTCCTCTGGGATTCTCTTTGTGCCATCTCTTATTAGGGGAAAAAAATCGCCTAGCTGTTTTTACAATCGTTGTGGCTTTATGGAATTGACATATGCTAGGCTTCCAAAAAACGCACGCCGATCAGACAAGACAGACATTTATATTGCAGTGTGCCACAGAAGATTTGAACTCTTCTGGGCTTAAATAAAAGATAAATATGTGAAATCTGAACTTTTCCATCAATTTAGAATTCATTTTTATTAGTATGTATGAAGTAAATACATATTATATTATCTTATTTTGATCTCTGGTTACTATATTTGACTACAAATCAGCATAGCTCACTAACCTCAGGATTATGATTCCAGATTTAATATATATAAGATTTATGAAAATTCTGTGCTTCGCCCCCTCTCCGTACTTTCTGACGACGATCATAAATCACTAACGATTATTATTCAGAAGGTCATTTACCACACTCTATTTTTTTATTGATATTCTTACCTTTTTAATTACACACTGGTGGGACTTCCCCTTATATCCTGGAGCCAACTTTAATTTAGTGTCTGTCATAATAATAAATTGAGATTATCATCAGCGCCATCAGCATGTGCTCACTAGACTGGATTTGCGAGCGGTTTTCTAGTTTCAGAAGCAGCCTCAGAGGTACTTGTTATGTTTGCTGTAATCAAATTAAAATCCCATCAACACACCAGATGTGTCAGAAACGGGAGTCAGACCGTTCCCTGTCCTGCTTTAGCGGCCCCAAGGGTCTTTCATTCTAAGGAAAATACGCTAAATACAGGAATAGAGTCATATACTTGACAGATAATCTCTGTCATCGAAAAGACTGTAGGTTTAAAGGTCTCATTTTCCTTTTATCACGGCCCCAATTATTTATTATAATGACACATGTCATATTGTTCTTGTCCCCAAAGCTTATCTGCTAAATTGAACGCTCCGTTGATGAGAAATCTGGTTTGATAGGTTTTTTTATTTTTTATGTTTAAGTATGTCAGGAAAATAAGCAACTGACTTATCAGCACTGGCTGCAGAACAGAGCAGTTTGTTTAGACCAATTCAGACCAGAACCAACAGAAAATGAAAGGATTCTCAGTTGCCATGGTTTGAAACCCTTAAGCTGCATGTGCTCTTGAAGTGCACCAAAAGAAATATAATTAGTTCCCATTCATATAGTTTTAGTTTTCTAGAATGTGTATATTCAAATTGAAAGTGTATGCCTGGCTGCCAGAAAGTAGCATTATGTTTTAGGCTTGTGTTTCTGTATAAACTAAGTAGTGTTTTGCTTTTGTCATGACGCTCGGAGGACATCACAGACTCACAACCAATTTGTACGTATTTTACGAGGTGGCAAACTTGTGCTATTTTAACCTCACTTGCATGATTTTGTATGATTTGACTAAACCCCAGTGACGGGTAGGTTTAGGTGGAGGTTGTACAAATTTGTACCAATAAGCCACCTCGTAAAATATGTAAGAATTGCCATGAGATCAGGCTTAAACCCATAAATGCAATGTTGGACTAGAATTAAAATAGTTTCAGCACACATTTTTGGTAGGGTGTTTTTGAATTTTATTAGAGTGTGAAAAAAGCGTGTCTATGTGTGTTTTTTGTTTTGTTTGGCTGTTTGTTTTGTTTTTGTTTGACAGTCCGTGTGTTTGTTTGTTTGTTTTTAAATGATTTATGTTTGTTTTTGTTTGGATTTGTTTTGGTTCTGTTTGTTTGCTTGTTTTCTTTTTATTTTACACTGTTTTTTTTATGATTTTTGTTTATTTGTTTGTTTTTGTTTGAATTTGACACTTTTATCATCTACAGTAGGTCAAAACTTTTGAGTTTGGTCACTTAGAAAAGTACATCTCTCCTCAACACGCCATACAATTTGACGTTTTGATCATGTCCAGATTTGTTTTGAGGTTTGAGGGTTTTTTTTTTTTTAGATGCCAAGTCCTAGAATGAACTTTGCTTGATGTAAACCCTACTCCCTTAATCCTGCCCGCACTTAAACTCATTAATGAAACCAATTTAACAAATTTACTTCAATTACTTTTAAACTATCAATAAGTAAAATAATGAACATCTAATGCATAAAGGTAATGGGACATTTTACAACAAATTGCACAACCAAAACAAACCTGAATATTAGATCCTTAAATAGAACCTCTAAACTAATGTCTTTCTGAAAAGCAACCTATCGTTTTAAACTCTGATAGCAGGATGAGTCGCACATCTTCACAATGGAGACACTTTCCCCAATTATAAGTTCAGGCTGATTGGCTCTAAGGCTTCTAATTTGGGGAGAAAGAAGCAGATAACTGGGGAAAAGCACTGAAAAAAAGAATGAAGGAATTCAAATGAAAAGTGTACTTGGATGGTGGTTCTTTTGCAGAGCTCTGCCTTTCCAACACCAACCAGAAGTTTGACTCCTTTGAAACACACTAGCAAGTTTTAAGGAGGATGTGAGAGTCTGTATGAACATACTATCAAACACACCCCTTGAAAATGGAAGAAATGAAATAAAGAAATAAAAGTCCCAATATTGGAGTGTGCTCTTCTATTCTACCTCCCAAAGACTGGGTATGAGGAAAGGAGCCATAAAGAAACAATAACAATGGGGTGCTGCTCATTTGCTGAATGATTTAAGTGTCACAGACAGTAGGGGGAAAATGGGTTTTCTCTTTCTGTCTTTTACTTTCTCTCTCGAAGCAATATAGTCTTGTTTCCTAGCAGAAAGTCTAATCTGCAGTAATGAAAGCTTGTTTTCCATTAGCAGGGTCTGGCATATTGCATCTTTTCTTATTGTTAAATTGTTCCTGTGATTACTGCATGTATGTGATGAGGTATGATGGGCCCACAGGAAAACAGGATCTATCTATCTATCTATCTATCTATCTATCTATCTATCATCTATCTATCTAAACAGTAACATTTGCTGTTATATTATGGATGATGTACTGTAAGTTAAAGGTAGACGTTCAGAAGTGCTATGTGCTGGAGGTTTTAATATTTTTATAGCATATTATAATTTCTTTAGTTATTTAATAATTTCATGAATTAAATGTACATTACAAACACATTCATTATTCAACATAATCTAAATACCAAATAAGTGGAACCATTTCATCTAAATTCATAGTTTATAAATTAAAGATAAAGATGGCCTATATAAAATTCAGATTATATAATCTAAATCAGATTCATAAATCAGATGTTTGATTTATCTTTATTCAATTATTCAACTAAACTGTGAGATTGCATGCATTTAGGAGATTGTTAGGACAAGGTCTTGTGCTATTGCAGCTAAATTAGCAAATGTTTCATTTCTTTATTTTAATAATATATCGGATGAGCATCATTATACAGTACGCATTTTCTCTTTTGTTCTTATAACACTTGCTTATATACACTACCAGTCAAAATGTTTTTTTTTTGTGATCAGTTACTGTTTGTAATGCATTTTGATCAAATAAATACATCCTTGATGAGACTTACTTTAAGTTGTAATTATTCCAAGCTGGTAGTCCAACCATTCATCTTACAGTCCTACCCACTGCCCTAAAACCTCATGGGTCAGCCCCATGAAAGTTTTCTCTTGTTTCCTTCCGCTGTCCATCCTCATGGCCCACTTTCTAGTTATAAAGTCAGAAACAAGCATTTACACTTTCGCAGACCTGAATTCTCATGACCTGAAGATGTCACCTTACATCAATCCCACTGTCCAGAGAGAATACGTCCATGTCTGTGCATCGTTGATGGACACATCCCTCTCCTCTCCATCTTCACATTCGCTCTCTGTGCTGTGCTTTAACAGCCACCCGATAAACCAGATCTGGATTACACAAAAGACAGGGAGCTCATTGTCTCTCTTCCTAGCTCCATGTCTTGGATTATCCTGAATTGACCACAGTCTGATCCCCGTTTAGTTCCCTAGCATCTGCATCGTGTGTGCGCAACCAATGTTTGTCCTGGCTGCAACCAGAGAACGTCTCAGTCCTCATGCAAGAGTAATAGTGCCTTGTGGAAATGTCAAACTTTTATACCTTTATTTTAAAGATTCATTTCTGAGCATAAAAGCTTTCTTGAAGATCATTGAGAGATAAGGAGAGTCCACAGAGGATTTCTGCATGCTTGACAAGATGAGCAGTTGAGAAATTTGTCAAGATGCAGTAGTGTGTGTGTGTATGTGTGTGTGTGTGTGTGGTGTCTTTGTTTCCTTATTTTATTATTAATAAATATATATATATATAGATACATACATATATATATATATATCAGTTTACTTGATTTATTAATTTTTTTTTCATTGACAGAAGTGACACAAGACAGAGTATATTTTACTATATTTAAAGGTGCTGTGTGGTTAAACTAGGTATTGCAGTCCAAATTCAAAATATTAGAGAGGGTGTATTTTCACCCGTCACCTCCCTCTCAAACTTGGAGGTTAAAACTTGGCATTTGCAGGTTGCCAGGTTAATGACACCAACAGAAACGAGCACAAACGGGCATTAAAAAAATTATATGTGCTGTGCTTTCCGCCAACTGGCAACCTGGGGCGCAGAAATACATTTGGATAAACTGGCAGTGGGCGGGTTTCACAAACCAAAACAGAGACTGACATTCTGGCCCGGAATGCACATTTTCAAAGGAGAATAACAGTAGAATTGTTTTTCAGATGTGCAAGTTTGTTAACTTGGCATGTTTCTTAAATATCTGAAAAAATATTATGGTATTTTATTGCTTCAGTAGAGTCAAAAACATGCATACAGCAACTTGAAGTTATATTACAGTACCACAGTACAACCTCTCTGCCCACACTGCATCTATTTCTATCTGTGATAGTTTAAGCATTGGGATATATTGATCAGTTCTTCAATGAAGTGAGGTTTTATGCATTTATAATATTTATACATTTTTAATGCATCGCTTGGAAATAATACATTGCTTTGCGCATTGCTCCTTTTGATCTGTATTACTGAACAAACCAGGTGAACATATGTGATCAATTTCACTTTAAAACATTATTACACTATTAAATAAGCAGCAATTGATTTTTTAATGTAATTTGACCTACCTTAAAATCACAACAATGCTTCGATCAATGCAGCATAATAACAGTGATAATAATTTTGGTTTCAAATATTGATATATTTTAAATTGTTAAACTGAAAATTGATTGACTTACACCAAGTCAAAATCATAGCGGAAGAATAGCATCACTATACTATATTGATTTTTGATTCTTTTCAAGTCTCAGCCTCAGACAGCAGAATTGACCAGGTAAACTCTAATCTGATTGGCTGGTTTTTTGTACACAGACTTCCAGAATAAGGACACGATAAAGGATTTTTTTTAACAGTTTCCAAGAAAGGCAATTGACCAGGTACGGTAGAGCAAGTTTGATAAAGAAAAAAAAAAATATGCATGATACCAATTTCAGATAACCATTGCCCTAAATTGCATGTAAAAATACAACGATCTACAGTATGCTTGGTCAAGCAGCTCTTTTCCAGTCAAGTAGGTGTTTCTTGGCAGGAATGAGCTGTAATGTAGATCTGACCATATCGTGTTATCCCACAACTCAAAGCTCTGTCTGTGAGAGACAAACCTCTACTAGGCATTTTGACCTACAAGAAACTGGCCCAGACCTTTGAACCAAACACAGTGTGGTGTTGAATTCAGGCAGCGCAGGACTTTTATAATGCAACCAGCATGATCTTTGCCCTTAATAAGCATTTCATTATTTCCAAACTATATTTAATTGCTTTTTCCAGACTCTGGAGTATTTGTCACGACCTGTAGTGAGTTTACTTCTGCTTTTAGTGAATAATAGAGTAAAGATGTACGTTCCGACCCATCTTTGTGCTCTTTTTTTTGTATTCGTTTTTGTCCCTGTTTTAGTGTTTTGTTTGTGGAACTGTCTCTGACCTTCATGTTCTCTGTGAGAAAAGCTTCACTTCGACACTCATGCTAGACAACCTCTCTGAAACACCGGCAAATGCACTGCAGGCGAACTGCTGTGCGTCATTGTTTTTCCTCTTCTCCCATTCTCGGTGCTGAAAGATGTGTCTCATTTCCCGAGGTCACCTTTAGAGCATGACGAAAGTGTCCTCGCAGATTGCGGGCCATCTATAAATGTAAATAGTGGAGTTCTATTATTTATCCGCTTTCTATTCCGTCCCGTTCCTCTCTCCTTTTCCGCATTTAGATCCTCCTTGTCATCTGTCGGGAAACCCCTCCACTGCTTTCATTTCTTTCTCTCTCTCTCAGTCTATTTTTCCCGAACACAATTCTCCTCAACACCTGCAGATATCCACCATGCTCCCTTAATGTGGCAATTCTCCAAAGTCATTTTCAATTATGCTTCAATGAGCTCTGTTATTAGAGCAGAGACGCTGCTGCCGACAGTCTGCCTGAGGCCTGAATTGTGTGAGCGTGTGTGTGATTGTCTCCAGCGTGTGTCTGAGAGGAAATTGAAAGGTGTATACTTGTGCCAGATTGAAAGCGTCTTTGTGTGTGCGAGGATATATGTTTGTCTTTGTCGCACTTTTGCGCGGAAATTGCTCGAGGTGGTGTCCCGCTAGCAGACTCGATTTCGGTCGAGGGTGTCACACCTACCGACTGTTTTTAGGTGACAGACTAAACGACCGCCTATGACATTTCTCTCCGATCCACTGTCACAGACTGCCAAAAGAAGCATAGGAGTACAGCGCAAACTATATGTAACACCAAAATATACATAACTGCTAACAATAATAATATAAAATGCATTTATTTAAATGAAACAATCACATTTGAATTTGAAAATGTGGTAACTGTTACCCAGCATATATTTTTATATATATATATATATATATATATATACACACACACACGTTATTTTCTTAGCAATAAATGTAAATGTTTGTTAAATTGAATACAGTCTTTTTCACTGTATCTACTATATTTTTATTATATTCTTGTTTTTATTATAATTAATATGTATGTATATATATATATATAGATTAGGTTTTGGTGTTAATTTTTATTATTTGCATATGTAATTTCTATTTACATATTTATGTTTAGCTTAAATGTATATGTATTCATATTTTGTTTTATATTTTCAGTTTTCATTTTACTTTTAATTTAGGCTTTAGTCATTTTATTATTTGCTTATTTATTATTATTTTCTATTTATAGTTTTATTTATTTATTTATTTATTTAACTTATTGTTTTTAGTTTTTGTTTTACACACACACACACACACACGACCACAGCTTTAATTCAATTAATTATTTTTAATCATTTTAGTTTTAAAATGATTAGCACTATTAAAGCATACTAGTGAAGTCTTTATTATTATAGTTGTTGTTGTTGTTTTTCATTAAAAAATAGTAATATTTTAATAATAATATAAATGAATATTGATATAGAAGTTTTATTTTGAATGCTCCAGAATTGAATACAATGATAGCACAAAAGTACAAAAGCTCTCCTCTCACAAAGATGAGTTCGCTGATGAAATCTAGATTATGAAAATTTTATTTGCTGGCTTTTCCTTGGACACCATGATAGCAAACACATCCATCATGTCTCCGCCCCCCTGTTTCACTCTCTCTCCTCGTCTCATCTCGTCTAGCAGAATGGATTTTCATAGTCATCATAAAACTTTCAGTCATGCATCTGGGTGTGAAGTCAGGTCTGGTTGAGCTCTGATGGAACTGCAGTGATACAACAACAGGATTTAAAATTAACAAAGACAGAGTCACTCCGGTGTAAAGACTCCATCCTGATAGCACAGTGCTAGCAATCATTATCAAAGTCTTCCAAACAACATGTACAAATTGGCAGTGAAATAATAAATGGAAGAATCTATACAGAGATGCTGCGAGTGTTCAAGAGTCTTTATAAGTCTTTATAAAAACAACATGTTCTAGCTGTCAGACGCTATCAAGTGTCACTCAGAGTTTTAGTCTTGTCTCCCATCACTGTTATTCTCCTTTTTCTATTCATCCATCCCAGTGGTGTCCTCAAAAAACAACACCAGTCTTTATTTTTACAGACTGGGTGGTGCTTGTTTGGCTGTTCCTTGGTTGTGCATTTTTATGGAGTTACCAAAATGTTGTTACTGGTTTATTAGATAGTTTCTTGCTGCCATAAGTCAATAGAGCTCACCCACAAATCACACTCTAGTCCTTACTTTTAATGAAAGTCTAAGGACTAAGTCTATTTTATTTAATCCGTAAAAATAGTCTCAGCAAGCTGCAATGTTTCACTCAAAAATAGTGCTGAAATGAGAGGAAATTAATATTTATTTATTTATTCAGCAAGGGCACATTCAGTAGAACAAGATTGACAATAAATAGATTAAAAGCCAACATTTTTACAATGACAACAATGATACTAATAATAATTGTACAGTAACCATTCATCAATGATGTTCCTGGTGTTAGGAAATCCACAAAAATGAAAAGCAGCATGATTGTTTTCAAAATTGATAAAATATTGAAGCAATGGCTGCTTTGCATAAATAAATAAATACCATTTTAAAATATAATAAAAAAGTTATTTCAGTTGTAATTTCACAATTTTTACTGTATTTTTACCGGCAGTTTACATCCAGTTTTGGTGAACAAAAGAAAAAATCTTACCAACCCCACACTTTGGAAAAGGAATGCATCTTCAAAGTTGTCATTGGATGCAAAATTCACTTTACAAGTAGCTTTAACATAAATGTGTGTCCTATAATGCTAAAAAAGTGATTAAAATAAATCTTTTAGTTGTTGGATGTAATAATGAATACGGTAGTCATCATTTGACTCTAACATCTGAGCCGCTGAAGATGCAGAGAATTAATCTCTCTTAACATTAATCTCATTTTTAAGGGTTTTGCGGCTGAAGCTTACAGTCTGCTCGTCACTCAACGGAATACAGGGGCGGAGTCAGGAGAGCTCATTAGCATTTAAAGTAACATGGACTAGAATTGCTTGATGAAAACAAAGCAAGTAATCACATTAAAAACAATAAATTATTGTTGAGTAGCTTATATTTTTAGAAGAATTTTTATACATAGATTTCCAACATTGTTTCTAAATAAATCTAAGTATTTGAATAAATTGGTTAAATGAATGATTCAACGACTCACTCAGTCATGAGTTGTTTCATTCGTGGCTCAATGACTCATTAAAACAGTCCCTAGCTGCCAACTGCTACTGCAGTTTTACTCATAAACTGAGTTCCTAAACGCAACAGTTTATTTATTTCCACACGCAGTAAATGTAAAACACACAGCTGGCTCAATAGTGGTTTTTAGGTTGACAGTAACAGGTTTGTGTCCACATCCTCCCTGTCTTCCTGTCTTGTCTCTCTGCCCCAGACCACCACACAGGTAGTCTGTCAGACACTTGATTTATGTCAGCGTCTGCAGCCTGGAGTCAGATTAACCTCCACCTCACACACAAACTTCCTCCACCAGTGACTTCAACCAGCACAAATGGCATAATATATCACAAGAAGATCTTAAAGCAGGCAGTGGTGCGTCATCCCTGTGTTTTAGCTCACTTTCTGCCTTTGTACCCACACAATAGCCTCTTGAATGTGTATGTGCTGTCCTCCGAGCTCTTTTCAGCCCCAGGGCCTTTTCAGATCTCTCTATAGTCTCATCTTACTGGCATAAGTTGAGGAAAATAAAGTGTTTTCATTCAAAATCCTTTTTTTAGTCGCCCTAAGGAATATGAGGTCAAGCGTTTGATCCAATAGGTATCTTTCCCTTTCTTCCTTTCATTTTTCACTGCTCTTTACACCTTTGTGTTGTTGTGTTATCAGAGCAAACACGGACACTATCTGCTGGTCGGTGGCCAGCTGATATCAGCAAAGCAGATCTTTGTTTGTGCTCTCAGGAACAGACCAGGAATCATTTCCATTTTGTCTTGGCTCAGTCACACAGGTCTAAACAACATCTGTGGGGGTTCGTGTTGATGAGCAGTGGTGGTCCGTGAGGGAATTTTCCAGAGAGGCAGATGTGTAAATTAATATTGATCAAACACACACACTCTACATTGTGACGATGCTGCACTTCCAGATCTTTCACTATTTCACTAATTGGACTCTATACCTCGCAAAAGTGAGAGGAAGAAGAAGAAACACACATACACACACACACACATATATTCTTCTTACTCTTAATACTATTATATTTAGCTAAAAATGGTTCCCCTTCATAACCTACATAACGTTGTCCTGAGTTTTTTATTTATTTTATTTTTTTTTTTTTGCAGGATTTTTAGGGAATAGAAGAATTTATTTATAACGAATGGATTTTATGTACGTTTAAAAAATGTATTTAATGTGTCATTGATTCATGAAAATATAAATGCATTGAAATAAGCATTACTCCAGCTTATATACACTTATGTAATTACTTAAGTGTAATTGTAAGGTAATTATACTCCCAGATCTTTCACAATTTCACTAATTGGGGCAAAACAACAACAACAAAACAAATAAATATAAATTTATATATTTATATAATAACAATTTCTACAATATTATTATTATTATTAGTATTATAAGTTAAAAATGATAGTTCTTTGTTGATTATTTATTTAGGATTCCTTTGTAAAAAGTTAAAAAGTGGAAAGTAAAAATTAAAACAAAACAGTATTTATTTTTAACATTGGAACTGTATTTAATGTCTTTTTTGATCAATTTAGAGCATCCTTACTGAAATCAAAGTGTGCATATGTTTAAAAGAAAAGTCTTGTTCCAACACACACACATATAATAAATATAAATATTAAATATTATTTTTTTTTTTTATACTTTATGTTTATTATAAAATAAATAGAATGTGCTATTAAATATGAAACATATTCATTATAATTGGTTATTGTTTCCCATTAAAACAATAAACGATAGTAGTGCATTAATAATCAAGTCTGTCATGTAGTTTGTGTTTTAATTTGTAATTACATGTAAATATAATATTTTACCTAATCTGAGGAAGAGACTATAATTCAGACTACTGTATGATCATCATGTGCATTAGTAACGCATCTTCATTAATGCAAATTTATACATGGCACTGTCATACAGACATTCACTTTTTTTTTTCTTCCATAATTTGGACTCATTACTATTTTATCTCAATTTAAAAGTCACTCCCCAGCTGTTTATTTATTTATTTTCTGCTTTTTTGATGATGCACTGAAAGCTCATCACCGATAGCAATTAGTTATTTATAGGAAAAGAGTTAAATCTCATTTCTTCTCCCTTTTGCCTTTTTAGACACCGAAGATAAATTATTTCTTAACATTTGCAAAACCATTCTGGTCAATTTACTCATAAGAGGTACGCCAGGGCCCTCTGAATTTTGTGAAGTGATTTCACACACCTAGAGATTTCAGCACATAAAGTATCAAACAATTTGCATTTTATGTGTTTTCTGCGTCAGAGTTACTAAGGGACTGATTAAAACTGGTCTCCTAAAAATATGTTCCTCTGTGCACTTTTTGATGCAACCATAACATTTCAACTTCCTTTTACACAGATTTGAACTGTTTTGTCGAAATGTAGTTAAATACAGGTTTCAAACCGGAGCTCATCGCCTCTTAAGTACAACTCTGTACTCCGTAAGCTAACAAATAAACCTACCGTCTATGAAACTCATAGATATGAAGCAGGATATGTGTGTAACGTTTCATGTCTGTTTAGTTTCGGTTTTGAGTTCATGTTTGGTCTGTTCCGTGTTCCCCCCTGTCCTTGTACTTTGTTGGTT
>JAUMHI010000033.1:22090922-22105930 GCA_032359435.1 Enteromius unitaeniatus
TAGTCTGTGATCATTGTTTATATTAAAAGCTTGTTCACCTTCTCCAGCGACTCTCTATCCATGCTTCTCCGTTACACGACTGTAACAATGTGTAATGCTAATGTTCAAAAGCATCAGTTTTCATATCTTCCAGCATATTAATATTGTTTTGAAGTCATAACATGATATACTTTTATAGTAATTGTGTGAAAATTGTGCTTTATTAATCAAAACTCTGTCTAAAATGTGTCAATGTTTTGTGCCTATAGTGCTAATTTTTGTTGGAAACTGCAGTAATTTGTACTTATTGGTACGTATTTTGTTTCTTGCTAAAAAGTGCACCCAGCCACGTTCATACCATGAGACCAGGTAGAAAACAACAGCTATTTGGTTTATTTTGGTTTAATTTCTGGTGAGGTTGTTGGTTTATGAAGTTCTCCACTGCGTTCATTGTTCATTGTTCTTGTCATCCCTGGAGCCTGATGCACATGTCTCCACATTGTTCTACTTTACTGCCTCACCATCTGGCTTCTCCTCACAGACCATCCCTGACGTGATTCCTGGCCACCAATCCTCTCATTTTCAGGATCTCTCCATGTCTTCGTCCCCCTTCTCCTGTGTTTTTCCTCCATTCACTGATGTTTGTGTCCAGTTGAGTTTCATGTTGGCTTGCAGCTCTGGATTCGGGTAACTAAACCCATTTTCACAGAAAACAAAGATGGCGTGTGGTCTAACGCTGGGAATCACATCTTGGCATTGCGTATCTTCACATTGTAGCACACAAACAGCTTTTTCTGTTGCCATATTTCCCAGATGTGCTTCAGATAGTTTCCAATCTTTAACGTGAAAATGGAAGTCGAGGTACAGCGATACCATATGAGAGATGCAAAATGTGCCTTCTAGCCATTTTCAGTGCTCTGTGGCTTTTGGTGTGAAACATTTATCCACCACAGAACAAACTTTCTTTTTGTTTTTTTCAGACTTAAATTCACTCTGGGATTCTGGGATGTTGCATTCATTTCTCTCCTGGAAAGGTCCATGGCGTGTTTTTAGACTGTGTTAATGTTACCCCAGCTTCAGGCATATGATTTTATTGGTCTTCGAATTGTGTTTTTCTCTTAACCTATTGTTCGGTTGTTCTTAATGGTTTTCTAAAGTCCCAGACGCAATTCTCGTGAGCAGGTGTATAAACATAATTATACCAGTCATCTCGACGGAGCTCTTCTGGTGGGAATAAAATAATTGAATAACATGACAAACCACATCTTTTTTAACTATGTGAAAGGAAAACATTGTAAGGACAGATGCTAAATTATAATTGCGGACAGTTTTCTCTGGCAGGATTGAATAAATCCCTGTTGATTTCTGCTGGATTCTCTTGTCATTAGGGAATAAAGAATGGCGTATAAATGCAGGAAAGCGCTACACCACTTATAGCAGGTTACTCTTAACAGCTCACACTTTCATAATTCAAGTCCTGTGTCATCTGACATCATAAAAATAATGAGACCACTAGCATGAACATCATGAACATTATTCTTTCAGAATATCATGATATTACTATAAAAATATGAACCACCTTAGTCTTCTTAAATTAGAAGCCCATGATAAGACAAGATACTGAAGCTCATTTCCTGCTGTGGTACCATAACGAAAGTGATACTGTGCTTCATTTTCTTTATCGTCATCTTTTTTTTTTCTTTTTTAAATGAATCCACTTAGCAAAGCCTTGAATCATCTTTTGTTTGAACAGAAAATAAAAGCCTCCAAAGAAGAACAAATACAAAACAGCAATAAAATTATTCCTTTGCTGTTTTGTTTAGTTTTTTTGTTTTTGTGTCTTGCTCTTTATGTTGCTTTTTTTGCTTGTGAAGTGTCATGAAGGTGTTTACATTCTAATAATACATTTATACACACAATAATAATAATAATAATTATGATTATAATTATTATTTATTTATTCTTCATATATATATATATATATATATATATATATATGTATATGTGTGTGTGTGTGTGTGTGTGTGTTCAGTGTGGATTTATTCATTCATTTAATTTAAATTGGAGTGCCATGAAGATGTCTACATCATATTATTATTAATATTACTAAATATTCTTTCTTTATTTTTCCTTATTTGGGTAGAGGTGCCATGAAGATATTTGTTTCAGTAATAAATAAATAAATACAATTATGTATGCTTGTATCTATTTATTTATTTATTTTGGGGTGGAGTGCCATGAAGATGTTTACCTCCTAATCATAAAACAATAATAATACTAGTAGTGGTAGTAATCAAGTTGATGCATTTAAACCAAATTGCTGCATTCATGACATAAACCTGCCTCAGAGAAAACATGTAATGTTTGATACATTTCTGCTATCATACAGCAAACAGTACATACATTCATCACTGATTGGAGTTTACTGTATATATTTCCTTTGTTTACTTCTCACTTCACCTTTGACTTTCAGTAATATCTAGATGAAGTGGCGGTCGCTTTACTGTGAATAATGCGTGTGCCTTTATTTTGCTGCCACTCCAGAATAAAACAGTATATAGGGAAGATTGCATTGTAATTTCACCGAAATCCATTACTGCCCTATTGGCGTGAGGACCCGCTCCTGGGAAGAGGTAAAAAGGAATTGAGCGATAGAAAATGGGAATCCTCCATGGTGTTTCAAATTAGATTGCCTCTGTTTGGAAACGGTGTGTGGGATGTGCCTCCGTCTGTGTTTTTGAGACTGTCAGTGATGGTGTTGAAAACACTATCGTCTGTGCATTATTGTTGCGAACAGCAAGCTAACGTGATGGAGAAGTATTAGAGCGTCAGGGAGGATTGTGTTGGCTAACAGCTCATTTCTTCTACTAAATTATTCAGACTTGAAAAGCCGGGCCTATTCACTTGCTTTTGATTCTGTAATAATTTACATGCAAGTCATCGGGAGAGCATAAATTATTTACTTTGTCTTGGCCCCCAAAGAAATTAGAATGTTTGTCTTGTGGGGCTGTCATGTGTGATGTTTTTCAACTTTAAGGTGTTCGCAAGTAGTTTAACAAAAGCATCTGTAATGCTATGTGACATGTTAGAGGCCACATTCACTGACTCATCTGTTTTCTGGCAAGGAATGAGGGTAGAAGCTTCAAAAAGGAGACAAAAAGCACAATAAAAGCATCATAAAAGTATATGTGCTGGATATTTCAAGGACTTGAAAGCCATACAGTAGCTTTGTGTGACGAAGAGGACGGAATTGGAGTCATTTATCGAAATGAATCATGAGGAAATGAGTTTACTATGTAAATAAATTACTCAGACTGGTTTTGAAATTATGAAATGAAAAGATCAAATTGAAAATAATGATTCATTCATGAATCAGAGGTTGCTACATCATAACTCTTGCAAACAGCAGTTTTAGTCACAAAATTTAGGTCTCAGTTTCTCAGATGATATGCAATTTGTGTATCTATATTACATATATTGTCATAAGAAACAATGTATTAACATGTATGTTTATGTATGTGCAACACATTTTTAAAGTATATGTACATATGTGAAAATGATACATTGCCATTGATACTGGACAATACGTGTAGTTTTTGTGAGACTTGGAACACAAAAGTTGTCAGTTATTTTGAAAGAATCAGGCCAGTATATTATTGCAAAAATTCCCCTTTTGTGTTCCTCGGATGAAAGAATGTCATAGGTGTGGTTTGGAGCGACATGCAGTTGAGAAAATGATGACAGAATTGATATTTTTGGGTGAACGTTTCCTTTAAGGCTTGAAAAGCAAGTATACGTGTGCATGTCGTGTGAAAGAACATTATGTTTCCACAAAGAGGCTGAATAGGAGAGAGATATTGGTGGGCGTGACATGGGCCACAGGCAAATTTTACTCAGCTGAAATAGGCAACGCTCAGGAGAAAAACAGAGGTGGAAGCAAAAATAGAGATGGCAGGAATGGCAAGACACAGTTGGTGAGATAAAACTAGGAGTTGGAGGGGAGAGAGAGTTCAAGAAAAGGAAATCGCAAAGTGATGTGAGGCCTCCAGAAAACTCTCCATTACGCTCTCATCTCATCTCAGGTAAGGGAAGTGGATTTTGGACAGTTGACAGAACTGTGGGTCTCTTTCCAGAGCGCTAAATGTTGGAGGTGGTTTTTATATATATATATATATATATATGATCTTCACATAATTAGAGGATTATGTTTGTTTGTCTGTGGTTGATACATAAAATTGCAATACTTAAACTTCATCATTATTTGCTATATTACTGACACACACACACACACACACATATTTGTATATATATATATATATATATATATATATATATATATATACACACACACACACAATTACGCACAATATTATGTATGTATATAGATGATTATTTAGATTTGGTGCTTTTTTATTATTAATTTTTATTCATTTATTAATACATTAATTTAATTTTGCTTCTACACTGTGTGACATGTAAACATCAACAAACTAATACTTGCAGGTAAAACTTTTGCAATGCATCAGCATTTTTTTTACTAATTGAACCAGTACATTTTGCACTTTCATGTGGATTTTTTACAGTGTATTTTCTAAGAGCATTATCACCTCTCAGCGCCTCTGCCGTCATCATTAGCATCTCGTGCTAGACAGCATTCCTAGTACTAAAATACTTCCGTACTGCTTACGTCATTTCATTCAGTAGTCTCTTATCTTTGTTAGGAACATGTCCCTGCCATCCATACTCGCGTCTGCATAGCAAGACTGTAAATATCATTAGCCTTTCTAAACAAATCAGTGTATTCTCTGGATCAGTTGTCACTGTTATGCCCAGGGGGTTGCAGGATGATGTTAGTTTTGCTGTCTGTAGAACAAGGCAGAATTGCTCAGCATATGCTCAGCAGATTGTGTTTGTCTTAGCGAGCTTTTCTGCTCATCGCTGAGGATCAGGGAAATATAAATAGCCAGGAAAAAGAACAAAATAAACTGTGAAACACTCTTATGAATTTAATTTGCTGAAATCTGCTCAATCGTTTTGAGTTCGGCTGAGGTCTGCAAATTTCAATCTAGATTAATTTCGCTGGAGAATGTACTCATTTCAACCAGGTCATGACTGGGGCATTGATATCCACACGCACACACACAGAGAACAAAAAGAAATGCATTCTGAATGCCATATTGAGAGTTTTGCTTCTATTTGCAGATCAACCGATTATGGCAGCACTTATGAGAGACTGAATGATAAAGTGGGAGTCAAGACCGTTTTGAGTTACCTCTATGTTTGCCCCACCAACAAGAGAAAGGTAAGACACCTACAGCTTCTTATTCTCTGTTTTCTTCCCTTTGAGAGACTCCATGTTCCCCTACTTCAAATAAAGCAAGATTATTTCTTTATTTTTCTGCTTTCCAGCAGCCTATAAAAAGATACTAAAAAGCACTAAAGGAGTGACTAACCTGAACATCCTGGAGCAATTTCTGCTAAGAATAATGGACTAAAATTACACCTAAATAGTGGAAAGCTGTATTATATTATATTATATAATAGTTATTTATTAAATATTTTAACATTTTATTATCAGATGACCTGCAAAATAATTATATCCAGTTATGTTAAAATGTTCAGATCGTATTGTTAAGTGATTTTGTTTCTTTCCTTTTTATCTAATCTAATCTAATCTAATCTAAGAAAATGATCAATTCTGAAACAAAACAACTCAATTTTTGTTTCATAGTGTTATTATAATGCTTACCAAAACTGCATTATGTATTTTATATTTATAAAGCTGGATTTTTAGCAGGCATTGGTACAGTCTTCAAGGCCAATATTTTAGGATTCGTAGAATAGAGAAAAAAAAAAGAAAGAAATCAAGAAGAAATCAAGAAATCAAAGAAATAAATATGCTGATTTAGTGATACAGAATCATGTCTATTATCCAGAATTATTTAAATAGAAATCTAAAGAGCAGATGTTTCTTATTATTATCATGGATTCTTTATTTGAAATCTTTTGTAGCACTCTAAATGCCTCTACTGACATTTTTGATCAGTACATCCATACTGATTGAAATGTACAGTCAGTGCTTCAATATTATAATAAAGTAAACCACAGCACATGCTTCAGGCATCCCTTAAACATTTGCCCCCTTCTGTCTTCAGACTTTACATGGGTCTTATTAGTGCAGTTTCCCATCAGAACAGATGGATGGTCTCCTTTGAAAATCTCTAGATGTTTGTTTACCTCTTCTTTTGTGAACTGTAAATACACAATGGACGTGTACCACGCACAGCATGCACTACCTAAAGGTCCTGTTGTTGTTTAGCGCCTGTGTGCAGAAACTGGATTAATGCATCAGCTTATTTCCCTGACTATGTGGGCAAACACAGTCCGTTCCACAGAGAAGGATTGACTCTGGCAGATCCCATGGCTATTTCCAAATAGGGCTAAGTTTAGGCCTAACCTTTAGCACAACACTTTTCCATTTGAGAGATGGGCATGACATTTCCGCAGCTTTGCCTGAGCTCTTAAATGGGAACTTGCCAAGAATCCAAAGTGCTCTGCGCGGCTCTTTTAGTACTCTCGATGGAGACGAGATTACATGCTGATGCGAAGATCGCCGACAAATGAGCCTGTTTATATTTCCACCACTCTATTTGTTATAAAACGCAGTTGATCGGCCATGACATGATTAATTTGAGACTGTGTGTCCTTTTCCTGCTGTTAACACTGCTCGCCTGGCGCTGACGCCAATCTCATTCAGCGGAGGGAGGCTACGTGTGGGCTGTTAACTGTGTGCTGCATGTAGATTAGCTTGCGGGATGCTAGCCGTCTGGATGCCGTCAGATAACAGGGATCCTTCAACGCTATTGATTGTGCATCGCAACTCTCCTCACTCCTTTATTCATTGGAGAAGCATTTGTTCACAGTTGTCATGTTCCTGCGGCTTGAAAACTTAATTACGTGCTAATGCTTAATCAGTATCCGTCTGACCTCAGATTTGTGGTTTCCCAGCTTTACAGCCCAGTCGTGACCCATCGGCCACATTTACACCTGCTATTAACACAGAAAGCTCTAAATATACTGTAGGGGTAAATGAAGTCTGTTTTGTGAAGTGACTCATTTTGTTGCACCAAGACAACATAATAAATGACTATGGGGTGATGCAAGCCAATCTGTGTGTTATTTTAGCGCTTTCGCAGCCGTTTTTTGTCTAATGAGATTAAAAAAATGAAAATGAGTGAAAAAGCTGTGACTGACTAATGAAGCGGTCAGAAGGTTGCAGCTTTATAAGTTATCTCACTGTAATCTATACATGCATATATGGACTGTAGAATATTCTGCCTCCCATACCAAAAAAGTAGCAAACTTTTGCAATTTTGGAACTTTCTAACTTGTTCATTACAGTCAATCCAATATCCATATATTAGTCAGTTAGGGGTGAAGATCTCCGCCCCTTAATTTAATCTCCAGGGTAAAATGGGAATTGCTGGCGCAAGCATGTATCGCTTAGCTCTATTAGATCTTGGTCAAGTAAAATAGTCCAGTATATATAGTACTCTTAATATTTGTGACCCTGTAGCACAAAACCTAAATTCGCTGGTATATTTGTAGCAATATCCAAAAATACATTGTATGGGTCAAAATGGTATTAAGTAAAGATCGTGTTCAATTAAGATATTTAGTAAATTTCCTACTTTAAATATATTAAAATGTAAATGTTGATTAGTAATATGCATTGCCAAGAACTTTATTTGGAACTTTTAAAGGTGATTTTCTCAGTATTTATATTTTTTTGCACCCTCAGATTCCAGATTTTCATGCTGTATCTCTGCCACATATTGTCCTACCGTAACAAACCACACATCAAAGCTTATTTATTCAGCTTCCAGGTGATGTATAAATCTCAATTTAAAAAAAGGGCTTCAATTTCACAAAAGCATCGTAAGCCTAAGTTGGTTTCAATGGGTCTACAATGAACATAAATTTACAATGCTTTTGGGATTAGGGATATGGATTATGTTAAACATACTAATACATTCCCCTTGAGTTTTCTAGAAATCATACTTTTAATATTCCCTCATATATTCATGTTTTCCAGGAATGTAGGGAACATAAACAAACAAATAAATTTGTTATAATAGAGAGTATGCAAGGCGTGCGAGTCAAAAATGAGAGCGATCGTTCACCGGCAGATACAATAACGTAGGCAGAGCAGTGGCAGAGTCGAAAACACAGCAAAAGGTCCAAAATACAGTTCAACTGAGTCCTTTGGGAAAAGCAGAGAGGAAGTCCAGGTACAGGCAAATATAATACAGGAATAATCCAACCGACAGAATAACGAAACACAAAGAACACAAATTAATAGTGACATCAACAACGAACCATACTAACCTGCAAACACAGGGGGGTTTTATACAGATGACAGTAGGTCAAGGGGTGGAGCAAACAATCAAACACCAGGACAACCAATGAGTGGGTGGAGACATGATATCATTGCTGAGAGTCCATGAATGAAAACAGACGTAAACATACACAATGGAATGAATGGAGAGCTGGAGTGCCATCCAAAGTCTTGCTGGCACCTCCAGCTGATCGTCACAACATTAACTTTCATTGTTTATAAACTAAAAAAAATAAAGAACATTTCACTTAATGCAGTTTTTTTTCTTTTTTGTTAATTTGTTAGGTTTTTTAAATATTTATTTTATTATTTTAAATCATCTTAAGGCCCTCTGGTAAATTTGCTGAGGCCCTAGTGTCCCTGGCTCCATGTTGTGTGTTTATAAAAAAAAAATTTCTTCAAAGAAATTGCTATAAAAACAATTTTCACTTGATAGTAATCTTACAAATATTTAGAAAGAAATGCATCAGCACTTACTTTAAAGTAAAGACTTTGTTTAAGACTTGTTTTAAAAGGTAGTTGTACAGTAGTAACAACAAATTATATTTTATTATATGATATGATTAGTATCATGTTTTTAAATACGATGCTTTCATTCCAAACAATGGTGATTATCTCTACTATGGACACCCAGCCTAATATATAAGATTATCATTTGTCATGTCAACTAATGTTTTGTCAACAAGTGGAAAAGTCAGCCATCTATTAATAATCATGTTAGTTACCGTAAACCTTTAGCCCCAACAGCACATAAATACCATACTGTCTCAGAATGTATGCATTCATTTTAGAGGTTGTCATTTGCTACTTAAATCTACAAAACAAAAAAAGGTAAAACATAAAATATTAGAAAAAGTAAGAAAAGAATCAAATTTGTGCTGCTATGCACGATCATCCCTAAGATCAGACAAATATATACATGCGTCTTGAAACGCAAATGTTTTGGAATGTTCTATGCCATGTTTTTTGCCATCTAGTGGTTTAGATGAAAATAACATCAAAGGCACCTTTTAACCCAGGGCTGTCACACCCTCACAATTATCCAAAAACCCTACAAGTTGTACTTAAGTTCTAGAAATGTGCAAGTTATTTGAATAAAACTTTGACAAGGGACTCAAAGTGAAAAACTAATTTCGCTTTGATAACAAACGCTGTTACCCAGTGCACTATTACGGAAAATGATTACACCCTAAAATCTATGAATTGTATCTGACAAGCCCAAAGACACCAGCAGACACAAGGGGCCTCTTTCCATCTTCTTATAACGATAATGAACAGTAAAAATCAGGAACCCAGGCCAACAAAATCCTGGCTGAGTTTCGGCTGGCTGTTTATTGGCGCTTAATGAAAAACAATTTATCTAAATCACCGCCCCGGAGGATTCGTAGTTAAAGCTTGTGGAGAGAGGGGTGGGATTTTTGTCAGTGACAAATGCACCACGGTTTTTCCAATTCAAATCCAGTTGAGGGAAGAAAACAGCCGTTTACATTTAGGGCGGATAGAGGCGAGAGAAAGAGCGAGATGATAGAATTGGGGAGGTCTCCAGCTTATGTTTCACAGTTTGCTTGCTAAATATTATCACGTCTAGATGTCAGCCGTAAGTGTGCATGCTTAAATGAATGTGCTTCGAAATGCTTTAGAGCCTATTAGGTTCCATTTAAACATCCAAGACATGTGCATTGTTTTTCTAAGCAGTAAAAATCCATAATGAAAATGTCTGCAACTGTGTTAGCACTGTAACAATCCTCGAATGACAGTGAACACGGTGCCTGGCATTCAGGTGTGAGCCCATTTAATGTGCAGGCAGACGTACTTACCCTTTAATTATCACTGAGATCAGATGCAGCCGCCCAGTCAAACATGGACATAAAAAGAAACACTTTCCATAATGCAATGTGTTCACCAAGGCCACATTAACCACAGGGCTAGACGGGGCTTAAGCCCTGGGCCCGAGCAAGGAGGGGGCCTGTGATTGGCCGATGCGGCTGATGCGTCAAAGCCATCACACCCCCACCTATTAACGCGGTTGTTTAGTTGAGCTTTTACGTAAATTCCATGCTAACCATTTGAGATTTTAGTGTACAGTCTCTTTTTGGTTTACCAATCAAATTCAATTATTATTATATTTGACTTTTGAACGATGTGTGCACGACACGTATCTATCAGGTGATCCCTACCCAGTATGCAGGGGCTGACTTTAACTAATAAGCGCTCTGCTTGCTGGTGTTGTGCCGAATTTTGACTCCCCTCATTGAAATCAATAGTAATCCTAACCCCACCCCTAATCCTAACCCCTCCTCCAAACACAAAACCTACCAATACTAAGGGAGTCATAATCTGGTAGGGGGCAAAATTTGGCACTACACCGGTCTTAAAACGAATGACTGGAGTTTTAATTATTAGCATGAATAAACATTTGAATGTACATTTAAAATAAAATAAAATCAGAAAAATTGAATACAAAAGAATGTCTCATGAAATCAATCAATTAGAGTTTCAAAAACATAGGTCTTTGTTGCTGTTTTTCGTGTAAAGAATGAGAGGTTGGATGCCACAGACTTTGTTTTTGGAATATAAGTTTAATTGTCACATTAACTACACGCAATATAACATGATTTTAATTTTCTAAAATTCTTATGGCATTATCAGCATGATGCTAAAAAAATGAAATCTACAAAAAAAATATATATATTATTATTACTACAGTGTGTATGTATTTTATTTTTATTTTTTTATATTGTGAGTGCACACAAATAAAACCATTTGCAGTCCCAAATGATGTATACTCTTTCCTTTATGAAGACATTGTAATTTCCCACTTTTATTGAAAAAGAAATGCAAGTGATCGCACTAGCGCTTGTTATGTGTCAAAAATGATTGTTTAGTCTTAACAATTATTCTCTTAAACACAGATTTTTTTTGTGTCTTAAATTAATGTTAATATTAAAAGATAAGTTAAAGCATAGACTAGGCCCATGAGATCATGGATAATAAGATCTTAAAACATTAGTTCACCCCAAAAGTAAGATGGCGTCATCATATACTTAAACTCAAATTATTCTAAACCTTTATGAATTTATTTGTTCTCCGTTCTACTTAGAAAATTGATCGCAACCAGCTTCTGGTCTCCATTGATGACAGTAGTTAATTGTTTCAAACAGTGGAGACCATTCAGTATTTGTACCTTTGATTTCTACATCATAATATTATTCAGTTCTTTAAGTTTCTGAAGTAGGTCGATCTCTTATGATATTTGTTCTGTAGTAGGCTATTTGTTTTTACTGTTTTATTATATATTTATTTTATTTTTTTGGCTGGTATTATCTTTTATGACATTGAAATTGGTAAAAATCTTATTTGAAGCTACATCTGTTTTAATTAAACGCTTATCCCCTTCCACTGCTTTTCCTCTGTGCATACATATAACTCGAATCAATTTAAGAAGTGCTTGGAAACTAAGCCAAGGTCAGTGCTAAAGTAGAACTACAGTAGTTAGCTCAATTTCATTATTATTCCATTCAGAATAAAAGCAGTGGTCAACCTTGACCTAGTATGAGCTTTAGTTGGTGGTTTACACTGCCAAAAAAATGCCTTTCAAGACTAGATTTTTTTTGTCTTGTTTCCTGCCAAAATATGTAAAAAAAAAAGCATCTTATTTTAAACAGAAAACAACAAGATTATTTTGCTTGTTTCAAGTAAAAACTCACTTAATTTTGACTAGGCAATAATTTTTTCTTCTCTATGTTTTGGCTGGAAACAAAAGAAAAAATCTAGTCTTGAAAAGCATTTATTGCAGTGTAAAGCCTAGGAATAGTTCACCTGAAAATGTAAATTACATGGAAGAAGATTTCTATTGTTTGTGTTAAATGTTCCTTTAAATGGAGTTGATTGAGCAAAAAAGAAATCACAAAGATTTTTTAAACTAAAATGATTAAAGTGTTATGGCTAATAATTGCTTTTACTCAGCAGGCATGCTAGTAGGCTTCTTTCTAACACTCTCTAAGCTCATTTCCTTTCCTTTTTCCCCCCTTTTTTTACACACACCATACTGTATCATAATAGATTTCTAAGGCCTCTAAATGATTAGCATGATCCAAACTTCTTGCTGTACGTAATCTACTGTTGTACATCCCTTCTGTTGTGATACTTATGCATATTTAGAAAAAAAAAAGTAAAAAATATCCACCTTCAGGTCATAGTATGTGTCTTTTAACGTTGATATTGTTGATATTGGAACGTCTTTAAATACGAACACCAACTAGCCTGATTTTTAGAACAATCATGTTAAAATGTGAGCATCAAATATGAAACATCAGGCTTTTGAGGCATGTTTTATTACTCGACTTTCAATCACCGTTGCGTTGAACTGCATCAAAGGTTTGTCTTTAAAATAAAAAATACACAGCTTTGATTATAAAACTAAGCATTTAAATATTATTATCTTAATTTTGGAATATATAGTGGCAACTGATATTAATATGCATTCTTTGTGAAATCTCACTGATTTACATTACATGATATTTTTTAATATCAGCAACTGCATCAAGCTTAAGCCTCTTTTGGAGTTTGGAGTAACTCAGCAAACCGTATTCTTTTGTGTACTTATATGTCAGACCTTTGTGCCTTTCTGTTTGTTTCTCAGATAATGGTGTTGACTGACCCGGAGTTTGAAAGCAGTGTTCTCATCAGCTTGGACGAAGGTGCCAGTTATCAGAAGTACCGCTTGAATTTCTTCGTCTTAAGTCTTCTTTTCCATCACACACAAGAGGACTGGGCATTGGCCTACAGCCACGATCAAAAGGTAAGCTTGGTTTCATCTAAGCAAGAAAAAAAAGGAACCCGCAATGTGGTAAATATCACAAATGAACATATTAATTTAATAAAATTGTCTTATTGGTGGTAATTCATTCTTGATTGTATTTCAAAAACAGCAAGGTTTTCACAGTAAACTTTATTTTTTTTTAATAAATGTTAACCATTAGTCTAATGGCGATTAGGCATCATTTTATCATACTCACATTCATAATGACTTCATTTTGGTAGAAAATCCATTTACCCAATTAATTCGCTCTAGATAACATCATGTCTGGCCCATTTTTAACAATTTTTAAAATTAAGTTTTTTTTTATTATGCACTTATTTTTTATTAATCTCGTTCAAACTGCAGTTGGGTCATTTTTGATTAGGTAAAAAAAAAACTACAACTGAAAATACTAGTTAATTAACACTATACAACATTAAAAACAGTTAGAAGTTAGAAACTCTTCGCATTAGACTCAATATTTTTATGGATGATATTTAGTCAGCAATACTGTTTATGCATTTAGTTTTGGGTACTTTTTTTCATTCTGGAACGATTCTCAAATGAAATTAGTAAATTATGTGGAGTGCTGAAAATTTAATAATCATTTACCAAGGACAAACCCTCCCATGAGAGTTATAGTGAGAAAGAAAGATAAAAAAAGACTTTTGACTTTTAAAGGTCTCCATTTATTTGGCAGTAATTCATATTCGTAGCCAGCCTGTAAAGAAAACCCAATAAAACGTGTGAAAACAGAATGGACATCCAGCAAAATGAGCCGAAGCTTATAAATATATCATATCAGGAAAATATACCGTTGTCCATGCTTTAAATCCTCCGAATCCTTTATAGAGTAGAGGTATGAACTGAATAGATTTATGATGTTTTATTGTGTCTGATGTATGTCTACATTTATATACACTACTGACAAATGAATTTAAGCAAAAGGTAACATAAAAAAGTTAACATAAAGATTAGTGGCTAAATATATGTATATTTCGAAAAATACTGTTTTTAAAGTGTACATTAAACTAAATTATCTATTATCTTTTTTTTTTTTTTTTTTTTTTAATTATGTAGAATCAGCCATAGTTCCTTTTCCCTTCCGTCTTGAAACTTTTAGCAGTAAAAGCAGCTTAGTCACTGGTCTCTGCACTTCCCATAATGATGTTATCCTGAGCCTTACTGCAATGTGCTCGGAGACAGTCATGCTTACTCGCTCAAAAAATGACACACATTAATGCTGTGGCGACATGGCACTAAAGTGTCTCATTTTCTGAATCGACAAGGGTGGCTGACACTGTGTCCAGGCTCATCATGGCCAGAGCTGAGCTGTGGATTAGGTCAACACCTGAAGTATTGTCTTATAGAGAGGTGTCAGGTTGGTCAGGTCCACTCGTTGACGATTCATTAAAAGCAGATGGAAGTTTAGGCCCAGCTTTCTCCAGAACACCGGCACAGGCCTCTTATGCACACAAGCCTCTGGGAATCTGGCAAAAGAAATAGCAATCTGTCCCTGCCCACCCTTTCAGACTGGTTAACTGAGGTTTCATTGACCAGCAAAAGTTCACAAAATCCATTCAGTGTCTTTAATGGTACTAATAGCTTGCTCTAAATTAACGTTTTATGCAACATTGAGGATGCGATAAGATTGCACGGCAAGTGCTGCCAATGAATTAAACTACTGTAAATATACAGCTTTGGAAAAAAATAAGAGACCACTGCAATTTACTCCTAAATCTGTATCTCTCTTAGTATGACAAGCATTTCATGCCAGTCTTTGTTAAATTTCTACACAAACATACTTCGTTCTGTTTATTGAGGTACTTA
>JAUMHI010000033.1:22122343-22133277 GCA_032359435.1 Enteromius unitaeniatus
ATCAGACAGACAATAAAGTCATTATTTTTTTATTACATCTTCATAACCTTACAGTTAAACCCATAATGTGATATAGAATACTTTAATATCTTTACTACCTTTCTGGGTGAATGTACTAAGACCAAAAAAAAGTGATTCCTTGGCATTTATTAAGTTTTGCGCCGAGACAACATTGTAAATATGTTCACACAAATCCATTCAAATCCATGCAAAACTACTAAAAGCACTGTAGTATGCATGCCAAGCCAGTAGTTGGCGATGTCACATTGTAAAGAAACACTATGCGCATGAAAACATACATATATGACTTCACCGCTTTCATAAATGTGTTTTTGTAGTTTACATGGTTATTATACACTTGCACTATGCAACCTGTTTTCAAAAGTTCTCAGAAATGTTCAAAACACTGTTGGTGAGTAAAGTAATGGCAAAAACGCATAGAATACATTTTCATTTATTAGCTGACCCCCTAAATGTAATGTTCTGCGCAGGCTGTTATGAGGGTCATAGTTAGGGCCATATTATAATTTATCTAATATATAAACAATTAAGTGAAAAATTTCCTCAGTAAATAAACATGTGTATTATATCATTATGTTGTGACTGGAGCTAGATGTTTTGACTGGAGCTAGATGGTGATGGTGAAGACTGTCTGAATTGTGAGAAAATCCTGAGTGTATTCAACCGTGTTCAACTTGTGTGGATTTTCCGGACATAATGTTTATTCCAGACATTTTTGCGAAATCGCATTGAACAGATGCTTCTACACCTGGATAAGCTTGACCTGACAGATGCCCATAGGATTATATGTATTAGCTTTCAGAGGGAGTGGGTGCGAAATGGAATGTTTGGTTGTAAAAATTGATGTCTCGTAAGTTATTATCAGCTGTAGGCGAGGATTAGTTTAAGCAGATGGATGCTACTTGTTAGTATGTGACACAGATACAGCGGTGATTTACATACTGCTTTGCTGTTCAAACATCACATTTACAGACCGTGATTGGTTTTTCCTCAAGCTCTACCTGGAAAGTAATTAATTATGCGTTTGTCAGGTTTAGCAACATGTGAGGCTACAAAACAAAACAGAGTAAAAAAAAACGTCTTGCTTTTGTACAGTCTCCCTCATGACTTTGCCCCCATTCAAATGTTGCAGATTGAATTAGCTGTGTTGGCATGCCTTGAGAAGCTTGTTTGCTAACCTCTAACCTGCCTGCAAAAAAAAGTTGTTTCTAAGTTGTTTACCCTTAGGGAACAACTACCTCATTGAGTCTAGCGAACTTATACTCCTGAATATGCAAATATTCTTTGACTTAAGCCCGGCTAACGATGCATATGTATGCCGTTAATTATTTTGCACGCAATCGTAACTTTTGCAAGAGCTAGCTTCGATACTACAAGGACGTCGCTGGAAATAGAAGACTGTGGGAGAAGGGTAAACATTACAAGATTAAACTCAAGACGCAGCATCTTTTTTAGTGCCGTTTGTGTTGTTGCAGCAAAATCGGAATTAGTAGCAGCACAAGGTGTTAATAGTGGTAGCGTGAACTCTGTCTCGGTGGATGACTCTTCGGTTCTAGAGAAGCTGAGCGAGAGATTACCGGCTGTAATACGCACCATGTCTAACTGAAGTAGATGGATTTGTGTCTCTTAATGCTGAGCGCATAGGATCATGTAATTTAAGCCTAGAACGCCACCTTTTATTCATCATTGCTTTGATTAGTAATGCAGAATGACTTTGCAAGGAAGATCTGGCATGTAGCACTAAATGTTAGGATTATATTTGTGTGAAATAGCAGACGCAGACAAGACTTTAACCTTACTGTGAAACCGCATGTGATGTCTGTTTGCATTAGTAATTTATTTATTATTATTATTTATATTTTTATAATTTTTGTAATTGATGTAATTATGCATATTTTATATATTTTTTTGTTATATTTGTATTTTATTTTATTGTAATTTATTCTACTCAGGTCTACCATTGTTTAGCAACAACATTGCAATTCCATCTGTTGCTAATAAGAGTCCAAAAATATTCAGCTGTTAAAAAAAAAGAAATATTTTTTAACAGTTCATGTCAGGGTCTATATGATTTATATTAAAGTGATATACATTTAAATTACACTTTACATGATTGCAATATTTTCTATATAGGATGAAGGACTTGCAGACAGGTCGCTGTGCTCCTTGCTTAACAAACAGCTTTAGATGGATCTATAGTCACAATATATGATGGCCTCTTGTACCTCATGGATCATGATGTAAGTATAAGCAACCGTAGTATACATGTGTATGCGCTCCATCAGCTGTGTGTAATCCTCTTAATCTCTATGTCCCTCCGTGACTTCTCTTTGAGCATGTGAGTGTGTGTGTTCGTGTGCACCTTTACCTCAGTTTAAGTCAGTTGTTTCAGTGCTGTTAGAGCTGAATTTCTCAGCTCACTGCTCATCCAGATGGCGCATATCTTTAGCCGGATTCCCGCCTGTCACCTCGCAGTGTCTAACCTCCCTCTTCATGTCTCGCGTGAATGCCTCCTGACGGAGCCTCCCAGGCGTTCTGAACTTCCCTTAATGTGGAAAACACAATTACAATGCCAAGCCAAGGGGCCTTTTAGCTTCTCAGAATATTCATGAGGGCTAATAGTTTTAGTAGTCTTTTGTATTTGTTTTACATATTAATTTTACCTGCTAGTTAATTAAACAAGTTAATTCCCTGCTCACATAGGCTGAATTTATTTGATCAAATATGCAGTAAAACAGCAGTATTGTACATGTATTTTTTAAATTATTATAATTATTTCTGCTTCAGTAATAAGCCAAGGTTTGTGCACCTGTAACATCTTTTTACTACTGCTGAAAATTGTTTCCTGTTTAAAACGGCTAATTCTTTTCATATTCTACGTCTGTGTTTTCCTGTGGTTACTTGTTTGCTTTGGAGGGCTGAAGCTGTGCCAGACAGGATTCTGGAGGACTGAGCCTTTGATAAAGTGCCCATAATAATCAGATCAATTCATTAATTTCCATGGGCTGACTGGCTCATTGGGCAGATAATACCACCCCATCAACCGTTGCCCCACAGCGATGCACAGATGCTCTCTGATCTTACCTGACGCCGTCTGAGCCAGGTTTGATATGACGGTCAAAGCAAACTCAAAAAAAAAAAGGCCACCACATCTCTGGAGGTTTGTGGGGTTTTTTTTAATACTTTTTTCACAAAGCTGGATACCTTTCAGCTGTCTACATCATTTTCAACAGGATACTTACACTTGCAAAGTAAATCAATTAATTATTCCCTTTAAAGCATATCTTTGTACTGAGTGATCACATGCTGGCTAGAATGACTTTGATGAAATAAATGACTTAAGACTATTTTTATTCTGTGGCATTTCAACCTAGAATAAGCTACTTAAAATAATGATTCGAATAATAATAATAATAATAATAATTAATGACTAAAAAGTCATTTTTATCTCATACATTTTTTTATATTAATGACATTTGATATAATTTACTTAATTTACTGAACATTTATATTACATTTATGTATATACCAGATGCTTTTAATTCATTTACAATTTGATGCCTGCTACAGGTCTCCAAAAAGTTGGCACAGTGGCAAAAAAGGGCTTAAAAGCAATACATTTTTAAAAAGATTCAGCTGGGAGAACATCTAGCAACTAATTAAGTAAATGTAAGTGACATTTGTTCTGTAGCATAAAAGTGAATTTCATAGAGAGTCAGAGTGTCTCAGAAGTAAATCAGGTAGAGGCTCTCCAATCTGTGAAAGAGTGCGTAAAAAGATGTGGAATACCGCGTCACTCATCAGCATGTCATTGACATTACAAATGGGCCCAGGAATACTTCCAGAAAACTCTGTCGGTAAACACAATCTGCCGTGCCATCTACAGATGCCAACTATAGCTCTATTGTGCAAAAAGGAAGCCATATGTGAACATGGTTCAGAAATGCCATTGTGTCCTCTGGGCCAAGGCTCATTTACAGTTGACTGTTTCAAAGTGGAAACGTGCTCTGTGGTCAGACGAGTCCAAATGTGACATTCTTGTTGGAAATCAGAGAAACCGTGTCCTCCAGACTAAAGAGGAGGGAGACCTTCCACTGTGTTATCAGCATTCAGTTCAAAAACCAGCATATCTGATGGTATAGGGGTGCATAAGTCTATATGCTATGGACAGCTTGCTTTGGAAGGCACTAAGAATGCTGAAAAGTATATAAAGGTTTTAGAGCAACATATACTCCCCTCCAGTCTATTTTGAGCAGGACAATGCAAAATCTTATACTTTAGGTATTACAACAGCATGGCTATATAGTAGGAGAGTACGGGTGCCTGCAGTCCATATCTTTCACCTATAGAGGACATTTGGTGCATCATGAAGCGAAATTTCATCAGAGATGACCATGAATGCTTCAGCAGCTGGAAACACATACTAGGCAAGAATGGGACCAAATTCCAACACCGAAACCCCAGAAACTCATATCCTCAATGCCCAGACGTCTTCAAACTTTTTTGAAAAGAAAAAGTTTCACCACGATAAACATGCATCCCAGAATACTGTTAAATGCAATGCATCATTTGACATGGAAATGCCATAAGAAACACATCTATAAGAATTCTAAATATATTAGCTGTCAGACACTGTAAACTTTAACCTTATTTACCTTCAAGTTTACTTTTAAAGTTCACAGGGAAGAACTGTCTAGTTGAAGAAACAGCCTTACTGAATGCAGCCATACTTCTGAAAGCTTGCAAACAGTTTTGGCAAACTTGAGTGAAGGTTTAGAGAAGTGTAGAGTTAGGGGCCTGGGTGTCAAAGATAACCCCAACCCCAAACAACACTGATGCATGATTTGCATATATTTCAACATGCTACCTTTCTGCCTATGTCTCGGGTTCATGATCACTCAGCGTGCTTATAGCTCGACAGGGAAATGAAGAAAGAAAGGATTAGTGCAGCTATTGCCATCGCAAGCGATCTCCACAGGACGCCAGATGATTTAGAGTGCTGTATAGAAGTGCATCAGGAATTTATAGCTAACGCAATTAGCCGGTATAAAAGTGAATTATGAAAATGGCCAGACACAGGAACAATAACACTTGCTTGCTCATTTGCATAATTCCATAACATACTCATTCTGACTCATTCTCCTACTCTGTAGGGCAGGTCAACACTTCATAGAAGCTGAAATTCTCTGACAGTATTTAAGAGGAGTTTATATGCACATGAACACTTGTCTCATCATTTTTATATTAATTAAAAGGTTGTCTGAGTCTAGAGTTTTGGTACTTTTTCAGAGTATAGAAGAATGCATGTGAGGTGTTAAGCCATCTGTCATTGACCGTATTTTTTATATGAATGTACTAGAAAATTATTAAATGAGATTAATTAAAAATAACATTTATATATATATATATATATATATATATATACACACATTTAAAATACATTAATATTGGATTACAAATGTATTATAAGCAAAAGTAACATTTACTATTTCATGGTATAGTTTTTTTGCAAATAGTGTAATGACTCTGAAATTCCAAACTGTTTTATAAAAATTTTATCTTTGTAATTTATGGGTAAACATCTGTATTTGCTGTCCCAAATAAATGACTCTTCATAAAAAGTCTCTAAATTACCTGCATCTTTGATTTTAGCCCAGCTAGTTATTGTTTTTGGATTTAGGCAAACTCCCTTGAAGTCCCTTGAAAATTACACATGAGCAAGCTAGATGTGTCCTCCTGCTACTAATTTCAGTCATAAATTGGGCTAATCTTGCCATCTGCTTTGCTAGCACAAACATTTTGTGCTTGACAGATCATTTAAACACTGTAGAGATCTCTAAGATTTTGTACGCCTAGCTTCTGGAGACCAAGCTGTTAGTGTTAAAATTTGTTGAACTGTCCTGACATTTTGACATTTGTTTAATTTTAACGTGTTAATATTCATTAACACATTTATTAAACCAGCCGTACATTTACCACTAATTTAATTCATTTATTAATTACTTTACGTGGCTGTCGGTGCACAGAAAATGAATAACTCATAAGGTACTGCCACCTAGAGGTATTCAATTTTTTTCAAACTTTTCTCGTAATTTTTTTATTATTTGTAAATAGTAAATGTTAGATGGCAAAATCTAGTTGAAAAAGTCATACTACTGTTCTTATCTAGCATATGGTGTAATACAAACCACACATTTCTCTTATAGTACTTCCTCCATCTTTCCAGGAAACAAAAATACCTGACAATATATATATATATATATATATATATACACTGCCACATTCTAGATCTGAATGAATATTCTTATTAAATACTTTGTTCTTTACATAGTTGAATGTACTGACAACAAAATCACACACAATTTATCAATGGGAATCTAATTTATTAACCCATGGAGGTCTGTATTTGGAGTCACACTCAAAATTGAACTGGAAAAACACACTACAGGCTGATCCAACTTTGATGGAATGTCCTTAAAACAAGTCAAAATGAGGCTCAGTAGTGTGTGAGGCCTCCACATGCTTGTATGACAATGCCTGGGCATGCTCCTGATGAGGTGACCGATGGTCTGGACCTGAACTAAAACATCCGCCAACTCCTGGACAGTCTGTGGTGCAATGTGGCGTTGGTGGATGGAGCAAGACATGATGTCCGAGATGTGCTCAATTGGATTCAGGTCTGGGGAACGTGCGGTCCAGTCCATAGCATCAATGCCTTTGTCTTACAGGAACTGCTGACACACTCCAGCCACATGAGGTCTAGCATTGTCTTGCATTAGGAAGAACCCAAGGCCAACCGCACCAACATGTGGTTTCACAAGGGGTCTGAGGATCTCATCTCGGTACAGAATGGCAGTCAGGCTACCTCTGAAGAGCACATGGAGGGCTGTTCGGCCCTCCAAATAAGTACCACCCCACATAATTACTGACTTACTGCCAAACCGGTCATGCTTGCAAGTAGCAGAACATTTTCCACGTCATCTCCAGACTCTGTCACATGTACTCAGTGTAAACCTGCCTTCATCTGTGAAGAGCACAGGGCGCCAGTGGTGAATTTGCCAATCTTGATGTTCTTTGCCAAATGCCAAACGTCCTGCACGGTGTTGGGCTGTAAGCACAACCCCCATCTGTGGACGTCGAGCCCTCATACCACCCTCATGGAGTCTGTTTCTGACCATTTGAGCAGACACATGCACATTTGCAGTCTGCTGTAGATCATTTTGCAGGGCTCTAGCAGTGCTCATCCTGTTCCTCCCATACAGCCTCCTTCATGTCTCCTGATGTACTGGCCTGTCCCCTGGTAGCGCCTCCATGTCAAATCCAATTTTGGTGCCTTAAAGGTACATATTAGTACTTAAAGTGTACATATTTGAGGTGTACCTTTTGAAAAGGTATTGCCCCAGTGACAGCTTTTTTACCGTTATTTCTGAGAGTGTATGAACAAATGTAACAGTGTTCTGATTAAACATAAAAAATGGAAACATAGCTTCCATTTAAGATTATGGAATTTAATTTCAGCTTTAACTTGAGATAAGCAAGACCTAAACTCAACAGTTTCATCAGTTTGTCAGTAATTTCTCTTACAAACTGCGGCCATTTGTTTCACATGTTTCTAAAACATACCCAGATGAATTGCTTTCTTATTCCATGACATTAAATGGCATTTCTTATTTCCGTCTTTTTCTGGCAAGGTTCATCCTCAGCCTCCTCCTCCAGCAGTCCATGCCTGATACTCCCTCTTCTCTCCATCACAATTTAATGGAAATGATCCAAGTGTTCAGGGTGTTATGCAAATACGTGCTATAGATTTTCTTTTTCATTATAAGTACATTATTAAAATCAGCTCTCCTCTCCCTGTTCCCCTCACCTCCTATTAGAAGGCCCCAGAGTCTCCCTGTTGGCAGTCACTGACTGTCAGCAGTGGGTCCTTGCTGCAGCTAGTGATTTATTGATGTAAGTGGGAAGCTATGAAGCCGACTTTGTGACAGCTCCGAGCTTTTAAAATTGAGCATGTCATCCTGCTGATGAATGACTACAGGTTGAGCTCACCCAGCGGCACAATATGTCAACGTCCACGCTTATGAGAGACCCAGTGGTCCATAGGCGCTTACATCGACAAGGGATATATATGAAGCTCGCCAATCTGCCCTGTCCCCCATATTTGGACAGATTGTGTTAAATGTGAAAGGCCCGGGACAATTTGAGACTTGATCTGATTAAGCACTGACTTGTTTTGAAAGGTCTAAAAAAATTGATGGCAAACAAATACTCCTGTTTGAAGAAGTTTAATGTTTTCCCAATGAAAAAAAAAGTCAAAGTGTTTTGCCCATCAGTAGTATTCATTTATCAGAGCAACACTATCAAAATTACTACTTTATTTTGTCAGTTCGTTAAGTATATAAATATTTTAAAGTTCATTCATTTATGAGTAGTTCCTGACAGAATGTCAATTTGTGCATTATTAGCAACTATTTCTAAGGGTTAAGTGACATGTTACAGTAGGTGGCAGCTAATGAATCGCTGAATCATTAATGGTTGGTGATTCAATCGATTCGTTAATGCTGTTTGATTCAAGAATGAAACAAGCAAATATAAATGAGTCAACTGCTAAATTAGAAAAGGCCCACTGCTCTTATTGCTCTTATCACTTACTATTTAGTGAAAGTAGAATGCTACTGTGCAGTTCTGAAATCAGCAACAGAATCATTTATGTATTGTTCAAAACACAGAATCATTCCGGATCAGGAAATAGCATCACATGTTGAGATTCGTAACTGTTCTGCTGCTACTTCGTAATTATTTTCGTTGGTTGTGTAAAATAATACCGCACTAACCAGCAACACTTAATTTGGTTAACTTGTTTGTTGAATTGTTGCCCATTGTTTTAGTTTTTTTTATTATGTGTTATTTTGAATTTGTTTGAACTACAGCATCTTTAATGTGGCTTATTATGCTTACACAGACAATTTTGAACAGTTTAAAATGAGGACAAGCTATTTTAAACACTTTTATAGGTTTCAATCCTTAGTTAAACGTGCGTAATGTAGCTACAATTTACATTAAAATACATAGCCTTCTTTAAAGGAGTCATACAAACCCAATTGTCCACTAGCTTATATGATTCTTTAGGGTCGTAATGGAACGTCTGTAATATAGTTTATTTTAAAATTTCTCAAAGATAGTTGAGAACACTAATTTTACCCTGTCAAAAACATAGGCGCTCTTTTGAAATCACTCTGTTCTGTGTACTTCCCCTTTAAATCTTCACGAGCTCCGCTGACCCCTCCCCTGTTTTCTGAGGCACTCTCTAGCCGTATTTATAGTGAAACTTGCTAATCAGCACATTATTAGGAAAGGCGATATGTAAAGATTCATTAAAATACATTATACTCACTGCTTGTGTAAGGCTGGAACATGAATGATTCGTGCGAACATAAACTTTTCAGTGCGTTTCCCTTCAGAACCAAACGTAACGTTAATCCTCTGTATCTTCAGTCACTCAGATGTTGGAGTAAATCACTACTGCTATGTTCATTATTACATTCAACAACAAAACACCTCAATCTCTTAGGAGTCTTGCTTTTCTCTACATCTCGGGGTTGAGTTAAGACACCAGTTCAATCTGTGTGACACGCTGCTGTCAATCAACTACTGTGGGAGTGGCCTCTGTCGGTGTGATATCACACCGACATACATGTTCACTCCATATATCAACTTAAACTATTTTTTCGGAAGTGTTATAAATAGCCATCTGCCGTTTTTCCTTTAAAGAAACGTTTACAGGAACATTTGTTTTTGTATCCCGTCCTCTTTTTTACTCTGTCTCCATTAGACATCAATAATCATAAAGAATCGTAGTTGAAATAGGCCAGAGCTTGACTGGGTCGGTGCCTTCTCACTGTAGGACTAGAATAACAACGTTCTATTCCCGGCAGGGGGCCGATCAACAGTGGCATCAATCAGTGTAATAGGAACGCACCAGGCTTTGCCATTAATTGTGCGGCTGGGCATGCAGAAACACAATTAGAGCAGTGGAAATTAGGCCATGTGTTTAGCAACTTGTAGGGGTCATGCTGGCACTCATATGTCATGTAGCCGGCTGGTGGGATGTTTAGAGTCAGTATGGTGTCTTTCTGCACTCCTTTGACAGTGTGTTCAATATGTTAAGTGTTATGCTTCTGGTAATATATAGGAAAACTTGACTCTATGGGTCAAAGGATTGGAGTATACATTCTGTTCTCCTACTTCCCACTCACTTCAACTCACTCCACTAGAAGCCTTTTTCCCTTTTAGTGCTATTTTTGTTTTTAGCATTTTTGCTTGTTTTATTAGGACAGAGAGAGATGGAAGGGACATGAAATTATGGAATATAATGGCAGAACAGGCTCCGGACATTATTTAGACTGGAATTTGCAGTAGGGCTGGTGTGTGTCTTTTGAATGCATTTCATTTATTTATTTTTATTTTAAATGTGTAGTTTAAAATTAATAATTTCACATTTTTAGGTTATATACATAAATGTTTTTTATCATTGTTTATTTTTTTGTTTATTTGTTTATTTTTTTCCAGTATAAATTACCTCATATTATACAACATTTTCCAGAATAATTATAAGTATGCATGTTCTAGTCAAATTTGTGCCTTCTCACTAGGAAAGCACTAGCTGCCAGTGGCATGTTAGTATAATTTATATGCTTTTTGACACTTTCCCTGCCATTGATGAGATAAAAACGGAAACAATCAGAAACAATATAGATCATAATATAGATCATATATGTAGATCATGCATGTAGATCGTGTTTTGACGATTTTGAATCTGATCGTGACAAAGTAGGCTAGTCAGTGACGGAGATGCCTTTACAGACACAGAAACATCTCTAGTTTTGTTGTGCATAGATCTATAACCTAGCAAT
>JAUMHI010000033.1:22133377-22152118 GCA_032359435.1 Enteromius unitaeniatus
TAGTCAGTGACGGAGATGCCTTTACAGACACAGAAACATCTCTAGTTTTGTTGTGCATAGATCTATAACCTAGCAATGTGTGTTTGTGTGTGCATAATCGTGTGTGTGTGTGTCTGTTCTATTTACTGAATGCAATTTCATTGATTCATATAATTATTTACAGTTGAAAGAATTGAAAGAACAAGTTGAATGATTTCTGAATGTATTTTGCTGGAAAATGCAGTACTTTGATAAAAAAAAAGACTACTTTGATCATTTTTTTTTACCAAAATGTTGTATTTCTGATGAAACCTGTCTGCATTCAAGTGATGATAAAACATGAAAACATAAAATAGAAAACATAAAATTGATTTTTTTTTTGTTTAAAAGCAGAAGCTTGGTTTGTTATTTTGATTATAATATGTTCATATTTGCATAGCAGAAAATATTCGGAAGGCCGTCAAATTCAGGTGAAAATCAACGCTGACAGGGAAAAAGTGATTATAAAGGTTTTGAATAACTTTTTATTTGATATTTTATTTATGTAAGTTATTTGGTACTTCAGTAGGGTTTGTTTTCTGTGATGTATAATTTGTTTATTATTTTAGTTTAGGTTTAATAAAGTTTTTTTTTTCTTGCCAATTTTTCTAATTTTCATGTCACTTTTTTTCTATTTAATATGTACATTTCACCGTAGCTTAATTTCAATTAACACTTTTAAAAAAAAATCATTTTAGATATAATTGGCAATAATAACCCTGCTAACTGCCTTATTATGTTGCACATATACGTAAGAGAAGAGTCACTTTAGGAATAAATCAATCTAATTAAACTGAACTGACTTCTCTGCTCTATGTATTTGGATTCCTGTTGTAGTTGAACCTCTTTGAACTCTATATATTTCTGGGTTAGATTCAGTGATTGGGGGCAATCTTCTCAGAAACAATCTTTTCAGATCTCATCAAAAGCATTAGTCCTGTAATTGAGCATCTGTGTGATGCCTCCAGCTCCTGTCAGTAAACAGCTTGTGATGCTAACTGTCTTTGTTCTGTCTTAATGTAATGTTCAGTGACTTGTCAAGATGTACAATGCGATCTTCAGAATCTTTCTTTTTTTTTACTCTTGTCTATTCATATGGATTTAAACAACTACATCAATGTGTCTGTAGAAATTAAAGATTTTTATTATGTATTTTGTCTTTTAATGCACAAATAATTATGAGTTCATAACTGTTTGTGAACTTGCATCTCGCTTCTCAAAGCTGAGTTGTTAGATTCAGTGGTTATATGCTTTATTTGAAATGTCTATGAAGGATATGAATAAGAAACCCGGATGGTAGAAATGTGGGTCTGGTGCAGTTACGTATATACTGTAGCTTGCACAATACAGAAAGATTGCCTGGGCATCCTAGCTATTTGAGATAGACTTCTGGGGTCTACTGACCCTTGTTTGAGATCTGCCATCCTAACGGCTCTAGAAATCTCTGGAGATTGAAGGTATAGTCTGTTTTTTCCCCCCATGGCTACTCAGTAGAGCACATATTGAAGCAGAAACTTCTAAATGAATTCCCTCCGGACCTGAATGGACTCATCTCATCCATTAAGATTCCCTTGAGGTTCACCTTGCAGCTTCATGTCCAAATAATTCCTTTTAGACACATTTTAATGTGTGTTGTGTTTCACGCACAGCTTGCTCCAGGTAACTGCTGAACCTCAAATGATCTGTGCTTTTAACTTCTGCCCGTTGTATCTCTTCTTTCTGTCTGTTTTTTGAGAGTTTGAGCCATAATATTGTCTGAATGTATTATCTGAATGCACATATATACAGTATATGTATATATTTATATTTATATTGCATTAAGACTGCACTGGGCCCTAGGGCTATGATTTGCTACAGGCAATCACCCTAACCCACTTTTTTTTGTGACTGAAGGCCAGCATTTATCTGATGTCTCTGGAATAGTTTTTCCCTAGTAGCTAATTAATCATTGAATAGCCATTCAACATTACAAAGCTAATAAAACCATTAAACCAAACATACAACAATACACACATAAAACAATTATGATACCAGTACTGATTTCTTTATAAAATTCCCCCACCTCCCAAATAGTTTTTTTAACCATAGACTAAAGTCTTCAACATTACAGTATACTGTAATCGAGAGCTATCAATTTTAACATTTAGACAAGTACTTCAAATTTAAGTGAACTTAAAACTCTTCACATAACCCATTATAATAACTGTCTTATTTACTTGTGCACTTTAGCAGAAATATAAAGAAATTGAAGTTATCAGACACATTCTAAATGAAAAAATATAGGTGAATCCATAAAGCCATCCCCTTTTTTATTTGTTGCTTGATTAATAGACATTACAGCAGCTGGTTATTATAGGTTATTATATATATATATATATATATACACATGCACTTTTTTGTGTGGAAAGACCGCTTTTATTAAGCAACTGTAGGAAGGCATTGGGAAATGTCAACAGATGAGAGCATCAGTGCACTCGGGGCAAAAAGCGCCGTTATAACACAGACGCACATTCACACTGATGTGAGCGAGCCCGAGCATCCTTTCGAAATATCTGTCCGAACTGTATACATCCTCTAATAGGTAACATGAAATGTTTCCACACACCAGAGTTATACGACGCTGGCGCATCCTCCATCTCCGTGCAGCCTTCCTTTTCTTTTCCACTTGCCATTTCTACACGTACAGTATTGTGACCTGCAGCACTCACTCCACACCGTAGACACCTCAATTCTTTTGTGCGAAAGAGTAACACACTGACGTCACATACGGGGCACAAAGCTACATTGCGCATGACATGAACCGTCGAACCATGCGACGCATGCATGCACCGAACCGAGACAAGCGTACCGAGAAAAAGATCTAGAAAATGTTCCCCTTCACTGTTTTTATGTGCAATAAATATGGTTTCCATTTTCTACACTTTTAAAATGGCATATATTTCCATACAATACTGTGTTCATTTACCTAGAAAGGCCCAAGCATAATCGTGTTCTCTTTAACCCATGACAACTGATTTCAGGAATCTTTTTTGCTCAGTCCTTTGAAAAGCACAGCTGTATAATGAAATACAAATCACAATGACAAATCAGTTATATTCAGAGAAAAGGCTCTTAACCGAGATGAGAAAAATCTGGCTTTAAATGGTTACATGGCTTTAACTTAACAGAGCGAATGATTGCAGATTTTAATGACTGCCTGTTTTTAATGGCCGCCTCTGTCTTTTCTCTCTTTTTTTCTCAGCTGTATAGTTCATTTGACTTTGGCCGAAAGTGGCAGCTGATTCATGAGCGAGTGACTCCAAATCGCTTCTACTGGTAGGTGATACAGTCACAATCCCACCTCATCTCCATTTCTCACACGATGCCACTAACTTACAATTTTATGGATGAACAAGAAGATTTTAGTCGAGTGCTGGTTGACATTGATGCCTTTGTGATATGTGGAATGAGTTTGAGCAATTGAGAAGATGGATACGGTTGAAAATTGTGTCCTTTTTTTGCCCGCTCTTATGCTTAGAAAATGCAGAGGCTGTTGTTCATGTCGACGTGAGATGAAAACTGCAAAGATGTGTGAACTCTTAGAACTTTGTTGCACAACTCCTCTCCATTCAACAGCAAGATCATAAATGAAAGGGGGAAAATAAGCATGGCAGAGGGAGAAAATAGAGGCATAAAGATGGCTGAGGAGAGTGAAAGAGAAAGCAATTGTATTCCACAGTGCTTCTAGACTTTAAAGTTTTTGTTTTACACATAAAGAAATGGATAGAACTTTTGGGAAAAGAAAAAAAAAATCTCTTTAAATTGATGCACACCCACATGAGCTAAAGACTCCAGTAGGGTTGTGAAATGAATTTTCTGTTTAAAATTGTCATTATTAAAATATGGGGTTTGTAGGACTGAATTTAATTGTTATTATTATTATTATTATTATTACATTAACATAATAATATACTAACTCAAATTAATATATATATATTAATTGAGCTTTTATTTTAGACTGCAGTCATATTAACTTTAATTAAAACGGTCCTATAGTAAATGAAGTGGGTTGCCATATTGGAATTACTCATGGAATTCTACTTGTTTTATCTGAGTAACCCCACTTTTATTGGCTGACTTTTATTAAACTATAAAACTGCAATACAATTCTTAATTTTCAACCTTTAAACCTGTCCTATATTACATGAAGTGGGTTGCCATATCTAGATAATCCCTCTTTTATTGACTGATGATATATAATGACTTTTGCTGAACGTGACACAAAGATGGATTTAAATTGCAAAAAGTATTTATGTGAGCTTTACGCAAATACATTTACATTCTTAGTCAGAACATTCTTACCAAAGTGTATAAATCACAAGGAAGTAGTTAAGAATATATAAATCTTACATGCTAACAACTGAAGGATGTTTTAGACTGTTTTATCAGGTTTTATCAGAAGTTTGTCTTCAGTCTGTGCATGAGTCACACAGCATGGGTAAACTGGTACAGCCTACTTGAGCTGTAAAAGACAGTCTAGTTAATGGTAGGGTTGTTTAAGGGCTAGTGCACCACGCACTCATGTTTCCAACAGGTGTCATCATTCTCATTCCCATTGTACTCCTTCACTGTCACCATCATGCACAAATATACACCTACAAATACATGGGTTTTAGACATGCTTCTTGTAGCCGCTGTAAATTGTACTTTGATTCTTTTTCCCCATCATGTGGCATTTGGGGAAGTGGCACCTCACAGCTCCTTTTTTCACTTTGCTGGCTAAAATGGACCTTCAGTAAGACATCTGTTATGGATTCTCTGTGATAAAACTGCTTTCTCCTCGCTCTGGTGTGTCTAATGCAGGTCAGTAACCGGTCTGGACAAGGAGTTAGATCTGGTGCACATGGAGGCCCACACTCCTGATGGCCGTGAGTTACTTCTTTCTGTTTTTGTCTCCAACAGTGTATGGCAGTATAGTGGTAGGAAATTAGATTTATACTGGTGATTCATATCTTTTTATTTAGTATGTTAAAAAAGACTGACTATCACTGACTCCCAGGTCATGGACCTAGTCCTGAACTGAATTGAATTAAATTAAGTTAAGCCAAAACAAATAATTCAAACCATAATATTTTTCCTAAATTTGGAGTGTTATGAGTGAGTCGTTTTATTATTCACTCAACAAATTTGTTTGGAAAAGTGATCGCAGGTTCTTTTTCATTCTTCACTTCATTCATTTGATAAAAAAAAGAAAAAAAGAGCCAGCATTTCTTTGCTGATGCCTCTCTCTGTTGTTTGTTCTGAAACAACATGTCCTTATACTATCACAAACTATATTTTCGTTCAGTGTCCTTCAGAGTATCAAAAACACTGACTCTATGGCACAGTGAAGAGGTATATTTCGTTAGTATGCTCGTCCATTCGAAGAAATGCTCTTTCACAGTACATACTAAGGTTATTTCGAATTCTCTTTTTTCCCACCTTCCTCTCGCATCCCATCTACTGATCTACGGTACACTCCTACTTCAGTCCTGATGTTATAGGAGGAAAAGAGATGAGAAGAGAAACTGTGAGCTTGGGAATGAGGATAAAGCCAGTCCTGCGGGCAGCTAGACAGGATTACCGTAATGATAAACACACCATCTTATAGCAGATTAATATAGGACCTGAAATCTCTCCGCATTACTTTCTCTCACTGACTAAAAGAATATAATCCATTGGAAAAGATACATTCAGTCATTGTTTACTCACCCTTATTAGAAAAAAGAAATTTGCCTTCCAAAATCCAAAATTTGACATAGGGGTGAAAAACGCATTTCAGTTTTTTGAATGAACTTTCCATTTAATATTGTATATATTATTATGAATCTTCCACCTAATGTTCCTTGAAACTGATGCGTCTCTAGAGATACTGAAAAGCAGTCAGAGGTTGCTTGACTCAATGCCCCCAGAATCAGAATCTAATTAACAACTAAAATCCTCTTTCTGTCTCTCCTTACAACAGATTGTCAGTATGTGACATGCAGAGCTCAAGCCTGCTCTGAATCCAGTAGGACATATCCATTTTCTGGCTATATTGAGACCAACTCGCTCGTGGTTCAAGATGAATACGTGTTTGTCCAGGTAAGGACCAGAAATCACTTACTTTGACATATTAATTAGATATCAAATGTAGTATCAATATGCAATAACCATACTTATTTTGACCAGGTAATTACGTTTGATCAGTAACAGATTTATAGTTATTTTAAGGAGCATCTTCTGAAAAGCTTTGAGACCCATTTACACTAAGCACAATAACTATAAATATAACGATATAGCTCTAAATATCATTCTCAATATTAAAGAATAGCCACAACTATAACAATAAAGGCACAGAGAAATTGTATCATTGTAATAATTTTCATAATTTTTTTTTTTTTCTATGATGAACGATGCAAACATTGAAAGCCAATCGAAATCCATTCTGCTGTAACAAACTTGATAATTTAAAGTGGCCAAAATATTGGCCAAAATATACTTTATAGTTCTCATTATTGGTGTAAACTGAGCTTTAGACTAAAAAAAAGCCAAATTGCATAATTTAATTGTTAATTGTTTTAATGACATGTGCAGTTGGAAGTAAACCTACGGGTGAGACTTCCGGTTCGTTAGACACTGTAAGTAAATAACGAGGAGAATAACAACATGCAATAAATTATACAACTATTACAGTGTTCCAGTTTGTTCATAATTAAGATAAACAGTAAAATAACATGATAACATGACACACCAATTTTTAATATCAAGAGCAAAATGAACTGCTTTGTACAACTAAAAATAGCTGGACTCGGATGTGACTGTAATCTATACCCATAGAATTTACTAGCAGCGCCCATTTTATGTAAGGAAAAAAGTGGATATAGTGCATAGAACAGGGGTGGCATTGTCGGTCCTGGAGAGCTGCAGCCTTGCAGAGTTTTGCTTCAACCCTAATCAAACACATCTGAACAAGCTAATCAAGGTCTGAAGGGTAAATAGGAAGCTACAGGCAGGTGAGATTTATAAGGGATTGAGCTGAACTCTGCAGGGTTGCGACTCTTCAAGACTTGAGTTCGCCACCCCTGGCACAGGCTGTAACAACAGATAGTATATCCATATACAGTACATTACTTGATTAAACTAACTATAACGAGACCTTCTGTCTTCACTCCCATGGTGTTGCTACTCATTTGCAGTTGAATTCTGCTCACCTCGAATCTTCCAATCTCATTGAAAATGAATGACTTCTGCTTGCTTCAGGCTGCAGACCACCATCAGTCTGAATATACCTTAAAGAAATAGTTCACCCAACATTCTGTTATAATTTTTTGAACCTAATGCCATTCCCAACTAAAAAACTAATTTCCCTTAACATTCAGGCCAACTATTGTGCGTAAATATGCATGTGTTCTTGTGTCATTTTCTCAACTCCCAACTCCCTAGTGAATCGTAATCTTATACTCAAGGGAAAATTTGAAATGGTAATGCCCCAAATTTCCAATTCCAATCCAGGGTGGTTTTTGAATATTTTAATTTACATCTGCATGAAAACAATTGTCTTTGCAACAGTACATATTAGGGTGGGAAATTTTGGGCACCTAGAGAATACAAATAATTGCATCTGAAGTCATGGCCAAAACTTCGAATTGTATTATAAATGAGAGTATTGTCCAGTCAACAGAAAGATTCCTCACACTGATGGCAAGTTTCAAAACATTTGCTCACAACCCTCTTGGAAGTCTAAGACCAGAGCAGATAACAAGTCCTGCCGATAAGGAGTGGAACGTTCAACCCCAATGTTTTGTCACGCCACATCACAATCCAAAGAATGTGAAACAGAAAAATCGATCATCCCAATTTCTTTCGAAGTTCAACTGCCCCTGGAAAGCATCGATCCTGCCTGGCCCTTCCTTCTGTTGCACGCAGAGCGGCTCTTTTGGAGACACGTCAGACATGCTGTTTGTTTAGAACTTTCTCCAAAAGGCCGCTCTCCTTCTCTGCCTCTCTCTCCTCATTTATTGAATGCACGTTATACCTGCTAAGAAGCATAACTGTTTCTGTCATATAATCACGGAGTCATTTTTATTCCCATGTTCAAATCGGAATCCCGTTGGGTGTATATATGCCCTCTAATTGAAATTATGAAAAGAGGTGGGATGAATTAAACGTGTCTGCTACTTTGGCAGGATGAAGTACCTTTTGTGCTGCGCAAGAGTTATTTATTTCATTCTCCATTCCCCCTTGTGCAGCTGTAGATATGACAAGCTTCTGACAGTTCCTGCTGTGTATGCTAACAACCAGTGTGTATTTGCTACGCGCGCTATCATTAGCGCCAACAATCCCCCTCGGAGCGGGGTGGGAGCGGGCGCGTTGCTTGCGAGAATTAAAGATTTCTCTTGACAGAGAATAATGAGGGTATTGATTGCTCTACAAGATATTTACCACTCTCCACTCCTGAACTGCAAAGGGCATCGACAAACTGAGACCAAGCCGTATCCTCCAAATCATGGTGGGGAGATTTTAAACGGGTCGTTCTGGACATAAGATGCGCAATCCGTTACTGAATTAGCCTTCTGAATTTACAGCTTTGTGTAAAGTGCTGGAAGAGACAGTAAGTTAATAGCTCAGATTCTCATTGGATGTGCTAGGGCTCTGTGTTGCCAAGTCCACATTTTTACCACCGGATCACTATTTCGACAAAGGGGGCTCTTTAGAACATGTTTTCAATTGAGCATGCATTTGAAGGTGTGGAAAACCATGAAGCAAAAAATGTGATTGGGTTAGTTTTGGGCTGTGCTGTAGGAGACAGTAATAATTCAGATTGGGTTGCCAAGTCCACCAGATCTCTATTTCGACAAAAAGGAACTTTTTCCCACTGGAAAATAATTCCAACAGAGTGTACCAGGATTGAATTAGGCTAGCTTTGGGATGTGTTTGTTTTGCAAACCTGGCAACCCTGCTTGGGCTGGCCAATATGACAGTATATACTGCTGGAAGAAATGGTGATAGATATTCTGCTATGCTATGTTAGAAACATTGCAAAACAAAACTTAACCTGTTAGGTTAACATGCACAACCTTTCATGCTGGATTAGTCCATCCAATCCTTTTTGTGGCTCCAACATACTTTTCTACACAAGTTTCTAGTGCATCTTAAGACCTTGATTTGTTTATTTAGGGTTGGAGCCAAACCCCTGCAGGACAGTGGCTCTCTAGGAACAAATTTGAACATGTTTACCCAGCTCTGAGTTGCCAGTTACTTTTACCAAAGCCAACATTAGATTTTATATTTCCAATTACATCATTGTTATATAAAATTACTCACACTGTGATATAAGATTTTGCTCCTAACACCCACTTCTAAACTTTTGTTCAAAGCACGAAGACAAATCAATAGTTTCTGTCAATATAATATATATATGTCCCCAGCGTTGATGCCAGTAATTTGATATTTGCCATATCTATTATTATTTTTATTACATTTTTTTCATGCAGGTGACGACCACTGGCAGAGCAAGTTACTACGTGTCCTATCAAAGAGAAGCTTTTGTACGCATTAAAATCCCCAAATACTCCCTGCCCAAGGTAAGAAACCACCTAAAATTTCAAATGAATTAGCTGGAGTAGACCAAATATTTACATCTAGACAGCTAGACAATTTATACTTGAATGAATTACTGCTAACCCCAGTGATTCTGACCTTTACTGACAAATATTGGTGTGGATGAATGATCAGTCGAAAGTACCGTTTTTTTAGGTTTAATGCAGAGCACGTTTCAGCACATTCTTGTTGAAGAACTGAAGTGCAAAATCTTTTCACTTGGCTTGCTTTGGTCAGTTGGGTATACATTAAAACACATGTTCAGCTGAGCATTGCGCAAACATGTAATCCTGTAGATCATGCCCACCGAGAACTAGCAGGGGTCCTCTCTAATGACTTCAGCTTTTTTTTCTTACCCTCAGCTGTCTTTTCCATTTTTTTTTCTTTTTCTGATTTCTAGGACATGCATATCGTGAGCACAGATCAAGGTCAGGTTTTCACCGCAGTCCAGGAGTGGAACCAGAACGATACCTACAACTTGTACATATCTGACACGCGTGGCATATACTTCACCTTGGCCCTGGAGAACGTCAGGACCAGCCGTGGGCTCGGAGGCAACAGCATGATCGACCTTTACGAGGCATAACTTCATCACTAACTTGTTAACAAGCTAACATTAGCCTTCAAGTCAATGGCTTCATGCTAGATGCTCATTACTCCTCGCTCTGCATTAGAATTCATGTCAGACGCTACTTCTCGCCCTGGCACTCAAGCATAGCCCACATTATCTTAAGCCTCTGGGGAATTAGCAAGCGTAAATGAACGATAGCAATGAAGACTGAGAGATAAATTGAGTTGTAGTTAAATGCTGTCGAGGGGGGTGAGGAGAGAGATTGCTGATTCAATGGGAACTGCTCGTGTTTTGTGTATGACTCCTTTTTATAGGGATCCTATCACGAGGAATGAAGTTTCCCTTGATCTTTTAACATAAAAGAGTTCATTGTACCAAGAAGACATATCGAAACTTGTTTCCCTCTGGAAAATCTTCCTCAAGTTTAGCTGTGTTTTGGAGCATAGCTGATTTCTTAACTTAAGCTGTTACTTCAGTAAAGAACAATCTTCAAATTAAAACAAAAAAATCGAATCATCTTAATTGCCCCAAAGCACACTTTATATTATGCCTAGGCAATAATTTTGAGTTGTTTTGTTTTTTGCTTACTGTTTTAAGATCTAAAGCTTGAGAGTCTTTATTATAGGCACAAACATCAGTCTTACAGACTTATTGGAGAATTTTTCAGGGGAAAAAGTCTTATTGGAACTCTTATAAAAGCTAATAAAAGAATAGAACATACGACAGATGAAACTAAATGAAAGGAAGTGCCTTTCTCTCTATTTCGATTTCTCCTGTTCTCCTGATTTCTCTGTTTTTTAAACATCTATCTATCTATAATTCCCTATAGACATTTATTATCAAAATTAATTTCTATTTGAAATAATAAAATCACTACTCACTAGTCTACCACATCTCTTTTTTGGGGGGGAGGATAAATCCTCTCTAGAAAACTTGAGTATCGGAAGTATCAACATATCCAGATCGATCCAGTCGTCTGTGGCTAGAACTCTCACGCTGCCTGTAGTTTTTCTGTAAGAATAGATTTGCCAGTTGAGTTCAAGGAAACCATTCCTCCTTCATGACAGTAAGACATTACCATCAGAATATGGTTGTTCTTAGCATACTATATCATATTGCTTTAAAATTAGCAGCCTGCACCAAGCACAAAAAAAAACATTGAGAAATGAAACATTCGCCTCCCTTGTCCAATAAGCTAAAAATAGTCTCCATTAGTGAGTGCAAGCAAGGATGGTTTCATTAATGCTTTGGTTATGATGCATCTCCCCACTTCTGTGCCAAGGCTGGCTCAATCCATGCTTACCCTGCCAATACTGAATCAGCAGTCCATCCATATCTCTAATAGATTGCAGCAGCCTTCATTAATGCTTATTGAAACCTGGCTTTTTTCACTGAAGCTCCAGTTGGAGCCTAGGTATAAATGCGGTTTGTGACTGGACGTTTGTCATATTTATCTCTCTATTGATCAGTGAGAAGTGAGGTTGCTTTACTTTTATATATTTTTATAACGGTAATGATTGATTATGCATATTTTGGTTCTGGCAGACACTTCTTTGGTGTTGGCATCAGCAGTCTGCTGCCCTGTATGCAAAGTACACACACTGCTTACCCTGGAAACACTAGAATTCAAATACACACTACTGTTTAAACGTTTGAAGTGAGTTTTTTTCTTTTTTTTTTTACATTAATATTTTATCCAACAAGGGGTAATGAAATTTATCACAAGTGACAGACACTTTTGCATTAAAAAAATGAATAATAAAATTAAATGCAAAATAGTTTCCACAAAAATAGTAAGCATTATTCCCACAAAATGTATTTTTTCATCATAATGTTACTGTGTGTGTGTGTGTAACCAATTATAAAATAATAATATATTATTTTATTATTATTTCATAGTATTACAATTGATTTAGTCATCTGTTAGATAAATGCAAGCTTGAAAATAAAAACATTATAATAAACACAGTTTATGATCATATATACTGTATATACAGTACAGTACATGGCATACCTGTAGCTTTACACACAATAACAAACTGTGTCATGAATAAACTATGCTGAGTTTTTCTTAGACATTTTATATGCATCTGATTTAAAAGTTATTATAAGTGAACGAAGAACATTTTTTTCCCCACAGTTGGCACTGGTTTCCTTTTCGTCTTTCCTCCCATTTAAAATCTCTTAACTATAATTGCTGGTCACCCACATACGATGCACTCCAAAGCTTCTCAAATAATTAACACAACACGATCTTCTCAGTCATTTAACTCTTGTTTTAAACAGTAGTATTTCATGCTAGAGATCTTTTCTTTATTTGCACAGTTGCTCTGTTGATTGTTTGCATAGCGCTGAACATGGACTCCTGATGAATTCATCGTAAGCACGATCGAGCAGCTGATCTGCTCACTGAAGTATGACCTGATTTGCAGAGTATGCTGAATATGAACCGCTCTACACCAACCAGTACATCCATCTTCTTCCGGGAGAACATTGGAACGGAGAGATGGAAGCTAAAGGATAATAAATAATTACCGCTGTGATTGACACATCTGGCCAGCGGAGGAGGGGACCTCATTAGCCGTGTCCATCCGATGCGGCTCCGTCACTCTGACACTGTCAAATGCAGTCCCTATTAGTGCCACTTACAGACTCGGACCCTGGCTTAGAGCATGCTTTGCTAGCGGGGCGCGATTTAAAATGGGTCGCTGGCACCACTGTCACCATTCAGTATTGCTAAGTTTGAGCTTGTTTTAAGCCAAAGATGAGCAGCCTGGCACTGGGTTAGATGCTTGTCAGCTGGAGTAATAGCATGTCAGAGAGATTGGGAGTGGGCGCTAGTGTCTGCGTAATTAAGAGACTTGATTAGATGACAGTGCAAAGCCCTGTAACGCTGAATGTAGATGTTCATGTTCATATTTGTATCGTATTTCTTCCCCCTTGTTCCCAGGTAGCAGGGATTGAAGGTATGCTCATCGCTAATAGGAAGGTGGAGAACCAGGTGAAGACGTACCTTACGTACAACAAGGGCCGGGACTGGAGGCTTTTGCAGGCACCCACAACTGACCTGGCAGGAAATCCTATTCATTGTGTCCTGGTAAGAAACAGATGCATTCTTTGTTTGATTTCATGATTTGCTTACTGACTTATTTAATTAAAATTGAACTGATTGTTTAACAGAAACTATTCCATTTACTTGGTCTGGATTGATATTTATGTAAATCATAACATAAAATTATATTTAGTTTTATTTACAAATTAGTGAGTAATCTATTCTCTCAAACTATTATTATTCTTTTTTCATTTTAGTTTATCATTACATAATTACCTAAAATTGTATTTATCCATTTCTTTTATATAAGTGAGTGAACTATTTCTTTAACTCAGTCAGTTTCTTTATCTTCGTTACTAAAATACCTACAATTATGTTTTTTGTTTTGTTTATTTTTGTTTTGCTTTGTTTCTTTCTTATTATTAGTCAGTGAGTTATACCTTTAACTTAGTTAGTTTATAATTCATAACTATCTATATTTTAATGTTTATTATTAGTATTACAATTATTTTATATTTTAATGTATGGTTTTCTTTTTATTTTACAGCATTTTTAATAGTTATTTAACTGTTCCTTGGTCAGTTGTTATTTACATTAGTTATAAAAAAAAGTTTTATTAATAAGTTAACCATTCCTTCAAATATGTCTATTTGTTTTCCTTGTTAACAATAATAAATACATGAAACAATTGTATTGTATTGTTTTATTTATGTATTTATTTTTTGTAGTTGTTATTATTTTCACTTGCAAGCATTATGTTACATAATGAAATAAAATAATTGTAAGTTGTAATATTTGTAAGGTGTGGTTCACTCACTAATAAACATTACTCTGGTTTGATTTAATTTAATTTGATTTGATTTTGATGAGAAATACAATAAAAACCACAATATTGTAAAAAATGATAAAAATGTTATAATGCTGTTTCCCTTTTTAATATAATTTTCTCATGTGATCAAAGCTGAATTTTCTACAGTGTCACATGATCCTTCAGAAACATTTATTGTCCGTGCTGAAAATAGTTACACTGCATAATATTGGACATTTTAAATTATTCTAATAACATTCTAGTATTATTACTCTGGTTTGATTTGATTTAGATTTATGGTAACACAAAATAAATCTACACCAAATGTTCTATGTGAAATATCTATTTTGCTATCATGCAACTAGCTTCATCTAAATTCTTTCAAGGTAATATTCCTTCTCCAACAGATTTGATTAAAGGCAACAGACTCTTTAATGCATAATCAGAAATGATATAAGATCTGCTCAAGTAATACCTTTTTACTATTGAACTACTGATATGCATAAAGAGTCATTAATATTTAGCAGCCATATCATGTTTAGAGGCAAAAAAACAAAAAAGAAAACATCAAGGCCAAAGAGGCACACACAGAAAGCTCCAGCAGACTGAAGGGGCTGTAATAGTCAACCTCTCATTAGCTTTCTATAATCCTTACCATTACCAACTCCAAATCCTGTTGCCTTTGCCGTCCACGTAATAATGTCAAGCCACCTATTGAGGGGATGAAAAGGACAATTTGTGGTCCATGGAGAGCAGATATAATTCTGGTTTTGTTATGTTGGAGGTCTCAGGAGAGTTGCTTCTCTGCTTTAATGTCAAATCCCTGTCTTTTGCCGGTAATGACTGTAAAAGGCAATTAGTGTTCACGGTAAGGGTAGCGGTCTCGACAGAGGGCACTGCAAACATGATTACATTGCATTATTTGTCAATGTTTTGGTGGAAACCGCAGTCGATATGTTATTGTTATTCATTTGACCGCTTCAAGTTGTTATCTTTCTAGTGTTGGATAAATGAGTACATGATACCCACTATTGCACTCAGTAATAAAACATCACACCTACCCTTTATTACAAAACCAAACACATACTTCTACAAGTCATGGCTGGAGGCGCTCTACATTTGTAAGCATCAAAGCTGCATGTCATTTCTGAGTATTTACTAGCACAGACCAATCATGTGGAAGATTGAGGCTGCAATTCAGCAACAGTAAAATGAAATCAAATCCTGCATTATTTGAAAATGGTATACATTTGACTTACACTACCATTCAAAAGTTTGAGTTGGGATTTATTAAATGTTTTCAAAAGAAGTCTCTTAAGGTCACCAAGGCTGCATTTATTTGATCAAAAATACAATAAAAATTATAATATTGTTAAAAATGATTAAATAGCTCTTTTCCTTTTTAGTGCATTTTTAAAAAATTATTTATATTTATTCATGTGACAAAGCTGAATTTTTAGCATCATGACATGAGTGTACAGTGTCACACTATCCTTCAGAAAGCTGTCTAAAATGCAGATTTCCTTTTCAAGAAAAAATTATTGTCAATGCTGAAAATAGTTACACTGCATAATATTGGAAATTGAGATTTAATATTCTATCTACAAAACACAGTAAATAGCTACTTTGTTTAATTTCTGATTCTGACAAGAAAAATAAGTGTCGCGAAAGAGTCGAGTTGTTACATTTTCGAATCTTCTGCCTTTTACCGGTATACGTCACTAGGTAACTCATTTGCATAATCTCTGCCTGCCCGCAAAATACCAACAAAGTCTAATCTGCAAACACAATCCCGTATAGAAGACGCTGTGTTCCTAGTCGAACACCTGCTAAGCAAAGATTGCTTTTGCCATTTTGTTTTGTTTTACATCATCTGGCCTTTATGGTTTAAAAAAAGACATATCAGGTTGGAATATTGTAGTAACGGAAAATAGAATAATTTCCACAACGGCTATAGCTTCCTAAATTCTGTTTTTGTTGCCTTGATTGTTTGAGTTTGCTTTGTAGATGTATCGTCTTGATTTACCTGAGCTGTGTTATTTTGTTTACACGCAGATCTCCGATGGCAAGATTAACGGTATCCAGTATGCAATAGATCACCCAGCGTTATCCACGTTTCTCCAGGGTCATGACAGTGAATTATGGGAGTTGTTTCTGTATTATGAATTGTGTAATATTAAGCATAAAGTCACCAGCGTTATGGCCGACGCAGCAGCACTCGTGCGCTTATTGTCTTAGACTTTCTCATGCCTGCGGGATCACGTCGGCTTCTTTTGATTGACAGCTACATAATAGCTTTGTTGTGGCTAATGGAGGATGTGTCACTTTCTCTCTGCTCAGCCGTTTTGCTCGCTGCACCTACAACTGCAAATGTCAGAGAACCCGTACCTCTCAGGCTCCATCTCCACCAAGAGCTCGGCGCCGGGAGTCATCGTGGCTACAGGTAAATGAAAACATGAGCGGCGTTTGTGGGACTGTCATGTTCGGCCGCTGTTGGGTGTGTTGGCATGTTTGTAAGAAACTTAAACATTGCTTTTTACGTCAGGCTGATCAGTAAGGATACTTTTTTATGGAGTTTTTGTTGCAGATCCTCACGCTTGTTTGTAGTCAGCACTTGGTACGTTTTTGGTTGGTGTGAAGGTGGATTTTGGCACCGACTGGAAATGTAATTTGGAGTTCGACTCGGCTTGTTTATGAGCAAATCAACCCAAATCAAACAACTTCTAAATGGATGGTTCACCTGAAAAATTTAAATGATTTACTCAAACTCATGTTGTCCCCAAACAAATATGATTTTCTGACTTCTCTAGAACATATATATATATATATATGTTTTGTTTTAAAATTCCTGTGAACTATTCCTTTAACTCAGTCAGTTTGCTATTTATGTTAATCATTACAGAAATGCCTACTGTTAAATTAAATTATTGATTTATTTTTTATCTTAATTTTTTCCAAGGTCTAATATGGCCTTGCGACAATGTGCTCCACCTAATAGCCCCCTCAATATGAGTAGATGTAAAAAAAAAAATACCCCCACACACACGTATATAAGTGTCAATACTTATTTTATCTATACACTTAATGAGTCTATAGTTGAACTATAATGAGTAGTGAGGTGTCAAATCAGTTCTGAAATAGCCCCTCATTTAAAATATATGACAGTTCTTTAAACATGAAGAGCGCTCTTATTTCACATTCCCAGCGGGTTTGCTGTTAGGGTTTTTACTTGAAGGAAACAAACTCATTTCTAACAGGTAACTCAAGGACGTACAATCACTTCCCCTCAGTTCATTGTGACAGTCTTAGAACAGGGCAACAGCACAAAGCAGAGGCGACTGCCGGTGGGTTTATGCTAGTCATGATGTCTGTGTGCGTAGGCATAAAACAACACAACTACAGTACACAAGAGTAGAAGTCAGGCAGCCATACCTTATCTTTCTTTTGTTCTCTCTTATGTCATTTGAAAAACTGTTTTTTAATACTTCATTTGATTAACTTTGATCTAAAATTCACAAGATGAGAAAACTAATGACTGTGGAGATATACATTGAATATGGCTAGAATATCTCAAATCATTTGGTCTTGGATGAGACATTTGATAAGAAATGTTCATACTGTGGCACTTGATTTTTAATTTCAGACTTTTGTGTCTTGGTAATTCTGAGCACAGTGTGCGACATTATCAAGATTTAGTTTTTTTTTTCTCAAAACGTCATTGCTGTTTGGAAACAACCCCTTTTTTTGTCCAATATCCTTGCGTGTCAGTATTGTGGGCTCATGAACTTGCCAGTCAGAACTGAGTTTGTTTGTATGCATTTTGTGAGTATATTGAGTTTTTATGAGCATGGATTGAGCAAATATTGAACCGTGCTGCCTAACCTCAATTACAAAAGCTGCTTATTCAAGTACAAATACATATTTGTTGATTTATGAATTTTGAATGTGCTGTATTGGTGTTCGACATTGTTTCATTATTTAACACAAATATTTTTTGGTTTTGGTTCGTTTCCCAGGAAATATTGGCTCTGAGCTGTCTTACAATAATGTGGCGATGTTCATTTCATCAGATGCAGGCAATAACTGGAGACAGGTATGGCTGAATCACACTGGTTTTTACTTCCCATTTAGCCACTTGATAGCAGAAACATTTTATTTCAAGTAAACTCACAGAAGGCTTTTAGTTGTGTATTTTATTTTATAGAATAAAATGCAAAAATATCTTGAGTAGGGCTGATTCCTCAATTCAGTGATTGCATTTGCAGAGTAACTGGCAAAATATTGGAAGTGGTGCGTATGCAGTAGATAGATGCAATGCATGTTTAGTGTATGCGCTTTAATTATTTACCTATATGTAGGTTACATATGTGTGTTTTAAAGCAGCTACATTCACAGTAAATACTGATCCACACAAACTGTTATCATTTACATGTGTATCATTTACAACTCTCTATTCTAGTTTGCATGTTTTGATGTCTACATATAATATTTTGTAAAAAAATTGCAAAATGACAGCGTTTCCATTAACCAATGCAACTAAAGTGTAACCTTTTGCCTTTCACGATAAGTCGTGGCAAAGGATTTTATATTTATAAAAAAATACAAAATCTATATATACAGCGGGGGAAATAAGTATTTGACACATCAGCATTTTTATCAGTAAGGAGATTTCTAAATGGGCCATTGACACAA
>JAUMHI010000033.1:22152218-22164640 GCA_032359435.1 Enteromius unitaeniatus
GGAAGTCTGGGCATCCCTGCTTAGACTACTGCCCCCGCGACCCGGTCCCGGATAAGCGGAAGAAGATGGATGGATGTGTATCTAGAATGAATTTTAGATCTTTAAGTCCATCTCATGAAAAATCGGAGCAGAAACAAAGGTGTTGCGTTTATATTTTTGGTGTGTGTGTGTATATATATATATATATATATTCAAAGGAGGCCTATGCACATATTTTCATAGAAAAAGCATGGAGGACCACTGCAGAAACATGCATGATGTGGCTGTAATAAACACAAGCAGCAACTATAGCTTCAGTGGCCGTATCAGAGCGGTGTAAATTGTCTATGCATTAATACTTATACTCCAGAGTGACTTAACTCCCAAAGCAACCATATATTTCACAAGTTTGCGCTTCCTCATAATAAATAGTAAACAAGAAGGAAGGGGTGGAGGAGGGATGTGCAAAAGACGAAATACAGAAGGGAAGGAAATGGGTTTATCTATAATAGGTAAGATGGATCAGATTGGACCGATGAAATGAGGAGACTGATTAGTTAATGCAGCGCCAGCTGCAAGTGTTTTTTGGAGGTTACAGTACATTGAAGAATGATCATATGCCATTTTATATGCAGCATTTGACCTGTAAATGCAAAAAAAAAAGTTTTCATTGTGTTTTTGCGAACATTTTTTTTTCCAAATTGCCTGAAAAACTACCTCATGCGAGACTATAAACTATTTTTAGTTTGAGTGAAATTGGTGCGTTTCCATTAGGCATATTTTCAATTCACTATTTTAATTTAAGTAATTTATAATGGTAATGGGTAATGAAAACACAGCTGATATTCAATTTGAGCCAGATTCAGACCCCGAATATATTGAACAAGAGCATCACGTATAGCCTTTGCTTTCATGGATATTGCAAGACATATTAGAGTGTTTTTTTTTGTTTTTTTTTGCCTAAATCACAATTTGTGGCGGACTGTATGCAAATTCATTTTCTGCCAGTGACTTTGAGATTGGTCACTTAGTAGATCACTAAAAAGTTTTATTATATGCCCAAACATGCACACTACACACAAAAGCATAATAGGACCCCTTTAAGGCATTATACAAAAAACCCAATCAATTCAGAACAATGGAAGTGCTTAATTTCTAACTTTGACTGGGTTTTGTCCTTAAAAAATCTATAGAAATATATTGCAAAACCGAAAAGGTTAAACTTGAGTACAAAAGCTAGAATAACAACTAAAGATTAGTAAGTACTAAGTACTAAAGATTAGTACACAAATTACCCAGACAACACAGTGCCTTTTTGAGGCTATCTGTGCCCCAAAATGAAAATAACCCCATGTTGTTCTTCCCATGATGTAGATTTTTGAAGAAGAGCACAACGTGTGGTTTTTGGACAAAGGTGGTGCTTTGGTTGCCGTGAAGCAGCCCACTGTGCCCACTAGACATCTTTGGTAGGTGAAAATAAGCTTGCCTTTGCCAGGTTTATTCATGCTGGTTTGGTGAAATTCCTGCTTCAGTTACTTCGGATGGCACTCCATCTGTCTGACAGGGTCGGTTCAGTGCTATTAAGATTGTTGAGGGTAAAAAAAATCAATCGTTGGGTTGGTGTGGATCGAACATGCTCCCCACACGAACAAAAATGAAACGGCAGGACACGAAGGCTGCCAAATAACAGATTGGAATCAGTTTTTACATGGCGCTCGATGGGAAGTGTTCCATATTAAAGCTTCCCACTTATCCCCCCGAGTTCACACATTGGTTCCTTCTTCAAATTGGCCCTCCCTGGTTTTGCTTCAGTGATGTTTAATCCTCCAGAGTCTCAAATCTTTTCTCTCTTATCACTCGAAGCGTTTGGCTTTAGTTTTAGGCCCACTGAAGTGTGGCACCTTCATTTTTTAGTTCTCTTAAACAACTCAAGCGAAACAGTAAGTGGAGTCACAACTGTGGAGGGCAGTCGTGTCATTTCTTGCAAGTATGACTTCAAATAACAGCCTTGACTTTATGTTCTCTTAATGGATACATGTCAACACTATCTCCGACTATTGCTTTTAGAAGACCGGAGACTACTACAGTGCCGCTTGTGCATCGTTGCAACCTTGTCACACATGCTAGCCTACTGTTTGCACCTGTTAAATGTCGATAAGCTGTCAGAAAGTATGATGATGACAAAGTTCTCCAGGTTTACTTGCTTCTGTTCCCTCCCACATTTGTAGATGTTAAGATCTTGCAACATTTCTAGTTTGTTTCATGTTGCATCTGGTTTTCTTAGACCTCCTTTTTTCATATTTATTGTATTTGAATCAGTAACAGACTACTATTCAATCTACCTAGCACTGCATGCATAGCATTCTTTTATTTGTTTGTAGTTTTGTCATCCATTGTCATCTGAAGATCTCAATGTCTTCTGCAGGATCAGCTTTGATGAAGGGCGTCAGTGGACACGCCACAGTTTCTCAGCCATGCCGCTGTTCGTGGACGGTGTTCTGGTGGAGGCAGGTGCAGAAAATCAGATCATGACGTAAGTCTGTAGAGGTTTGTTTTTGACCACCGTCTTTCTCTCACACACGCACACAGCCTGTGTGTCCTCATTATGTCCTATTTATTACAGAAGAATAGAGTCCTCTGAGCTCTAAAAACCTGTTTGTTCAAGAGATACACTCGTGAGGAAAGGTTAATTAATCAGACTCTTAAGCTAATGTTGTTAGTCTCAGTGAACCAATAACACTGCTCATTATGTCTCAGTGCCGGTGTATAGTTTAATAGGGTTGTATCAGACTTTTTAATTATTACTTTGAACACAAATTAAAAAAATAGAACTGAAATTAACAGGGAATTATTGTTAAAAGTAAAGTATAACAGTGGGATCTGTAGGGCTATATCATAAGGATGTGCAGAGTGGTAGGTGCTACACAGATAGAAACAGCACAAGATTTGTTGTTTATGAATCTGTCTGGCTGTCTCAATACTACTTCGCTTTATTAAATGGTTTTACAGTCTTTTTCCAAGCTTGTGTCTTGGAATATATAAACCAAATAAGACTTTTTACGGTATATTGTCGATAACTGAGAAAAAAAGCAATACAATAAATCACGCTACCAATTGATTAGCTCATATCACATCAAATCATGCAAATTGTGTAATGTAACACCATTCAAGTCATATTAAGAAATTATTTTAACCCAAAAAGCAAACCATGCTCTCTTTGAACTGGTTGTCTTTAAAATACAAATCATGTGTATTCCCAGGCTAACTGCAATCAGAAAATTATTTCATTTGATTCACATGTGTTTTTTTAACACATTACAATCATTACAGTGGATCACAATCTGCCATCAAAATTATACATTTAATTATTCTAGCTGCTTTGAGAAAAGGCTATAAACCATTCTTTCATGCAATTCCATAGCTAAGCATAGTAGCTGGGACTCAATCTTTACAGTATGTTTACAGATATGACGTAACGACACAGTGTCATGCTCAAATTTACCACAAAAACCTACCCGTACCACTCATATTAGAAAACATTATTATAAGATAACAGTTGTGAAATGGGCTAAAGTAAGGCCATGGCTTTGGAAACTGGCTGGTTATGTACTTGCTCAAATATTGATTTTGGATAATTTTTTAATCAACATAATTTACGGACTGCAGCTTTAAAATTATTTGTGTGTGTGTGTGTGTGTTCTATCCAGTTTAGTCAAGAAGGTATATTATATTCAACTTAATTTGGAAAATAATTAATTGCATAGGGCATTGTGTAGAGCTCTGAATTCAGATTTTGCTACTATCCCCATATTACATACAATTTATAGGATACAGGGAGCAATTTCAGACATAGCTAATGAAGTAACAGAGGAATACTCAATCCAGTATGTGCTGATATACCACAAAGCTTAATTCCAATGTTTCACATCTAGACCAGCTAATGAAAGTCTCCTGGTTTGCTTGAAAATGAGTGCGCAGTATGAAAATGAGACATTTCATTGGCAGGTTTTTCGGGCACTTCAGTCATCGTTCTGAATGGCAGCTTATCAAAATTGACTACAAATCCGTATTCACCAGAAGGTGCACAGAGGGAGACTACCAAACCTGGCACCTGCATAACCAGGTAAAACCAGAAACTAGCCAAAAACAATTTCTCAATTGTATTGTAGGTTGCAACTGTTTTAGATACAATTATCTTTTAGGGTGAGCCATGCATAATGGGTCAAAAGCAAATCTACATGAAGCGTCGTCCAGGAAACTACTGCATGGTGGGATGGGACAACTCCAGGATCCTGTCTGCAGAGCCCTGCATTTGCAGAACGCATGACTTTGAATGGTGAGTGAACAGCACGTTTAACCAAATGAAGATCTGAAAGCTTCATCAGTGATTTCCTGCAGGTGTATCTTTTCTCATGATTCTAGAAGAATTGTTTTGAACGGTCCTAATTTACTTTAGACTGACTGTGTTATTAATTTGATCTGACTCCAATTAAAGAAGGTCTCAAAAGTAGACTGATTCTAATTATATGCTGATCATCATTTTAGATGTGATCTTAATTTAGATATTTGGTTATTATTATTATTATGGTTCGTTTACTTTGCTAGTCACGGTCTCACTAACTGGCTAGTCTGAACATAATCAGAGTTTACATCTAATAGGATTAAGTTTGGCTGCCTCATGCTTGCTCAAAACAAAATATTACAGCCATGTGCAAGAAATTAATGCATTTTTTTCAGTTAGGATTTGAATTTCTTTTCAAAATATCCTGTATTACAGTTTAAACGAAAATATGAATCATAACTGTTTCTAAAATTGATAATAAGGAATATGTCATAAGCAGAAAATTCAGATATTACAGATTTTTGAAGGATTGTGTGACACCGAAGACTAGAGTGATCAAGAAGTTCAGCTTTGTCATCTAAAAAATGCTTTAATGAATATAATGCATTAAAAAGGAAAATGGTTATTTTAAATTGCAATAACATTTAACAGTATATTAATATTTTACTGTATGTTTTAGTGCTGGGCAACAATTAATCTTAATGAATAGCATCCAAAATAAAAGATAAAACATATAAAAACACTATATGTATATATTTAAGAAAAATATGCTATATTTACATATTAAACATATTTATATATAATATAAATTATTCTTATGTAAATATATTTTTAATATACACACTGAAGGTGTGTCTTTATATATACATAATAAATATACACCGTACACACAGATATATATTACACAAACCTTTGGATATGATTTTGGATTGCTGCCCAGCACTAATTTATTTACTTATTTGTAAATAATTAAATGCCGCCTTGGTGAACATAAGAGACTTATACTCATAAACGTATTTCAACCTTGTTCACAAATGTTCAATACACAACATCATATATTTATTTCTTGAGTCGGTAAATCAAACGTTTCAAACAGAGCAAGACCTGAAACGTCTGAAAACATAAGTGCAGTCTAGATTTTCTTAAGCTTTGTTGTTTTATGTGATACTCTGCTCTTTAGGTGGGATCACAGGTATTTATAACACCGCATGGACTTCGTGTTCTGTTCACTGGCGATCAAGGAGCTGTTTTCAAAGATCTCAGAATAGACATAGTGCTTCTACACCAGTGGACTGGTTAACCCCCTCTGTAGGGTCAGTGTAGGTGGTAAAGGTGCTTTATTGAGGATCAAGCATGATTCAGGGAACCTCTGGGCTTAGAGGAGAAGAGAAGTTTGAGGTTCTTTATCATTGTAGTCGGTTGCTGTCTGTCTGGAGTTTCTTTTTAAAGTATATGTAAATACCCCGGGATCTGCATCATTTATCACATTCACAGTGTTTTATCTTCTTCCAGCAACGCACAGTGTATCCTTACTTTGTCTTTAATATGTTCTCCTGTTCTGTTTGATCTTGTTTTGCAGCAAACAATTCAGTTATAAAATCTCTTTATAGTCATCTTAACATGCTTTCAGATATGTGTTCATTTCACCATCTCTATATGCAAGTAATCTGCAGGATGCCTTTTTAGATTTGATTGTCCGTCTTTAATTTGTTTGGTGCTTTGATTCTAATACTAGAATTTTTCATTAAACAAATCTTTGTTCGAAATATGAAATAGACCCCCTGAAAAGATGAATGCCTTGCTAGGACCCTCCTTCTAAAATATGAAAAAAGCAGTTTTTTTTCATGGATAATATTTGACTGTGTGAGTTTTTTGACTTTTTCTTTCTTTCTTTCTTTCTTTCTTTCTTTCTTTCTTTCATGTCTACACTATTACCTCTGCCATCACAGTAATCTTCTCTTGATAACTAAATCTGTAATTTAACTTCCGTCCTACAGTTACAATCCAAGTTGTTAATATAAAAGCCAGAGCTGCAGAGCTTTTTTATCAGGGGAAATTATTATAAACTAAAGGAGCATGATGTTATTTTTGCTGTTTTGTTTTTGACAGGTGGTTGAAGAAAGTGGGAAAAAATATTAGCAATTATGTTGCATACTAGACTCAAACCTGGGAGGATTAGTTCTGCCAGACCATAAGTGTTTTATCCCTTCTCTCTCTAGGTGTAAACAAATTAAAGAACCATAATTCACATTATTGCATTTTTTTATTTTATTTATTTTTTTTGTAATGCATTTTGTGTGATTTAGGTGTAATAGTCTTGATGATACAGACATGACAAACTACTAAAAACATTTAATTTGCATGCTAATTTTACCCAGTTCTCTGTTTATCTTAAATTAACCAGATACAGCCAAGCTGTGGTACTTTTTTTCCATTGAGCTTCGTTTCTGAATGAGAAAAACTTGAGCAGTTTAATTAAGTTCATTAACTCTTGTGACGTTTCATTTTCATATATTAATTGTCCAGATCAGTTCAGCCCACCGGTACACATTTCATCCTGCAGTTTTAAGATAGGAACATGATGGAAAAAGGAAACAACTTCTGCTAAATTTGCTGTGATTTACAGAACTTTTAATTGCAAAAAAAACAACTTGTGACATGATATTCAGTGTAATTATTCTGTGGAATATAATGTGTTTTCTCTCTCCGTTAGCTGTGATACAGAGAGCAGGTCTAATAATTTTTATTGGTTGTGGTGTAAGAATTAAATACACATCTTCTAGCTGCAGATATAAGACAGATGATACTGAGTTGTAAAGACAACTGTAATTAGGATTCTTTTCACCTTTTACAATAACAATTTCAGTTACTGATGCAGTATGTACATAACAATTAAGAGACTTTTCATTTCTAATTTTTACATTATTTTACACTATTATATTATTCATTTTCATATGTGTGTGTGTGTGTGTGTCTAGATTGTTGACACTGTGTGTTTGTTTACATGTTGTTAAACAAACAAAGAAACAAAAATATGATACAAAATCGCCCCGGTTACGTATGTAACCCTCGTTCACTGAATAAGACACTGGAGACGTCACGTCGGTGACCGACAGGGAATCTTTTTGTAGGTCACTGACGTTACTCGGAGTGACCGACACATTTTACCCAGTGTACTGTATATATGGTAGTGTACAATTTTTTTGTTTTCTCTCTCGGATAAATTAACTTTTTTATTTCATTTAGATTATAATGTGCATTCTCATTTTTTGAGAAAGGATTGTCACATGTACTGCTGTCAGTACTACATTTCACCAAGCATTTTACAGAACAACTGAGTTTCAATTTGATTATAATGTAAATGAAAGTGTCATAGAAACATATCTTTGATAGAAGTTATAGTTAAAATAGCAGCATTTCCTTTCATTTTTCAAGTGTCATTACTAAACCAGTCAGTATATTGCAAACTGTAATTCAGAAACTCAATTTCTTCTACTTATGTAAGATCAAAGGAAATGGAATGTTAACAAGTCCAACTTTTTCTCCAAAAAAGTAAGAAATGTCATGACCAGTTTACATCATTACTATCACACAATATCAAATATTCAAACTATCACACATACCAAAATCCACTTAAAAGATGATCATGAACTCTTTATTGCAGGGCATAGTTTTTAGGGTTTTTTTAAATTAAGGCAACAAGAAAGCACATACATAATGAAAATACATTAATACTAAACACAGTGTAAAAAAGCTTGACCTTTCACACTATTGACCATGGTTTAAATTGTATCCTTCTGAACATTTTGTGCTCCATTAACTTGCGGAGTACCTCAGGGTTCAATCTTAGGTCCTTTTTTGTTTTCGTTGTACGTGATCCCTTTACTTTAAATGATTTGCAACCATAGTGTTCTTTAGCATTTTTACATAGATGATACCTATCCATACCTTTCTAAGGTGCTGGTTGGCAGCTAACTTTCTTCAACGGAATTAAAAAAAAAAAAAAAAGTAATGAAAAAGTTACTAACTCTTAATAATTACTAAAAATTACCCATACACACATACCCAAACATCACTACATAAAGGGATAATCTGAGAATTTGCACACACATATCTTTTATAGCTTGACTCTTATCTGAGTGCTGGATTGGAACTGCTCATAATTTAAAACCCAAATGTGTGATGCCAAAAGGGACCATGTGGTCTGCTGGGTTTTGTTGTGGATCAGTAATTAATTGATAAATCAAAGTCACCGGTGATATATGAACAGACATTCACTTCTGCAGGTTTCAGGGCTTCTGGGAGAAGAGAGAATTGAAAGACGTTAAGGACATACGTTGATGCCTGCAGCTCTCAGGGAAGAAAAGACATTTGTCATCCCAGAATTAATACATCTCAATGGCTGCAATTGTCTCAAGGGCATAAAAGAGGGACATGCTTGAATACTAGATGTGCCGCTGTGCATGAATGAAGGGATGTACAGGTAGTTAGGAGAATGTTTTACAGGATAGGCATCAGGGAACGGCATTAGAAAATGTCACAAATGAGATTTGAACTTGCGATGACCTTGTATGAAACTAGTCAAATACCCAGAGAGACTTTATTTTTAAGGATGGATTTGATTCCTGAAACGAGTCGAAGATAAAGAAATGTTATTTATGTGAGATTTTTTTATTTTGTTGTGTAGTGATTATGGTTTTGAGAGAAGAGGGGATGGAAACTGTTTGCCTGCATTTTGGTTCAACCCTTCCACGTTGTCTCGAAGCTGCAGCCAGGGACAAAACTACCTCAACAGCACAGGGTAAGCTATCTATATACAATACACAAATTCTTCGTATTTCATTATGGTGATGTTTTACTGTGGGGACATTTAGTCATTGATGGCTAAATCTGTTTTAGTAATGTATTTTTTGCCATATTTGAAATTTATTTTCTTAATAATGTCTATATGATTTGTAATGTTTATTGCTATTATTTTTGTTGTTTATATTTATATATACGGTATGTTTTTTTTTTTTACAAGTAATTTATTTTTTCCATTCCTTTGACTGTAACTATGATAACCCTGCTTTTTGCATTTTAGGAAATTAATTTGATATATATGTATATATATATATATATATATATATGTGTGTGTGTGTGTATATATGTATATATATTCCCTAAATATAAATAATTTATATTGTTTATAAACATAAACTAAGTAAATAAAATATAACATTCATTAATTATATTTTTTAAATGTATTAAAAATAATAATAAGAAGAAGAAAACAATAACTCACAGTACATCCCACAGTACAACAGCTAGTATACTCCCCAATAGTCATTTTATTCCTGTAACCACTGGGATACAGTGAAGAGCACTTTTTGTAAAACATTTTCAATCAGAGTAGCACCAAACCAATCTTGTTTTAGCAAAGTGGTTATTTTTAATTAAGTGAGCCATGATTTAAACGTACTGTGCTGATGAGCAGGCAGAAGCCATATTGACGTGAGCAGGTTTTAAACTTTCTGAAGATTGTGGTGTCCGTCTTTACGACAACTTTCCAGACAGACAATCCATACAAAGAGACCTAGCTGGACAGATAACACTGTGTAATGGAAAGACTTCATTTAAACCTAATTTAAAACCAACATCAGTCAGAAAGCATATCAATTCAGAGCAAGAGTGCGAAATTACAGACAAGGAAAAAGACAGAGCAAGAACATGATTATCATTTTCAGAGATTGTGTCACATAAATTGTGGCCAAAGCCAATTCATCCAGCAACAAAAAACCAGAGCTGCTCAGAACAGATCTATCAGGCTTGTTGTATTCAAATGGATTAATGCAGTGACCCAGACACTATGTCACAATATGAATGCCATTGAGTTAGATAGCATCAAACCATCAATTTATCTCGAAAAACAAATGCATGCCAAACTAGTTTCTGAATTCTTTGTGTGTTTCAGGTATCGTAAAGTTGTAGCGAATAACTGCACAAAAGGAGTGAAGGAGATGTACACGGCCAGGAAACAGCAGTGTCCGAATCACCCCCCGCGAGGTTTAGTCCTGACAACCCGTGACGACAAATTCACAGCCAACATGGGCAACAATGTGACCTTCCTGGTGAGCCTAGAGGAGGTGAGATCATAACGAGGGTCATCTGAATCCCATGAACTCAGCTAATGGAAAATCATAGTCATATTATAGGATTCTGTGATCAGATCATTTAAAATGCGGCATGGCCAGAAGCTATAATTATGGGCCTGGTATCAAGTCAAGACCTAAATTATACAGTAATAATTATTAAATTGATGCGCTAACTCCATGTGAGCAGATTATCAATGATCAGATATCAGGAGATTATTGTATTATGTCTGTTAGCTGAAGCAGTGGTTCTCAACTAGTTTTGCTTCAGGTCTCGGATTAAACATCAGGCGTCAATTGGAAGATGCAGTATCATTTTTATGGGTCAAAATAAAGTTATAATTAGAAACAAAGACTGACTTTGACATTAACAACAAAAGGTATGTGAAGTGTTACATTTTAAGACAAAATATCCCAGCTGAATAGGTTATAATGCACAGTAATTGCTATAAAATACTAACAGATATCATTATACTAAGTTTTGTTTTTAAAATACAAATGATGACTTATCTTATTAGATATAAACTAATTTGCACAAATACACAGAACAGAAGTCTTAACATTGCATAGCCAGGTTCACAAATTATTGTTTCACGGTTTTTACAGATAGGATAGCTCTTTTTATCACTTAATAAATCAGAAAATCCAAACAGCTGATAAAAACATCATAATAATTCACAAGTAATCCACATGACTCCTGTCCATCAGTTAATATCTTGTAAAGTGAAAAACTGTTTGCCGTTTTTTTGTTTGTAGACGGTGCTTGGTCTGTGCATATTTCTCTACTGATTCAGACAAGATGAGTTTTTCATTTTAGAATGGTACAATGCCTTGAGGCTAAAAAAGTGTTGGTGGATTTATTTCTTATAGACAAAGCTTTACACTTTACATGACGTTAGTTGATGGAATGGAGTCATATAGATTACTTGGATGTTTGGATTATTGTAATGATATCAGCTGTTTGGACTTCTGACAGCGCCCATTCACTGCAAAGAATCCTCTGGTGAGCATTTGATGCAATGCTAAATTTCTTAAAATCTGTTTTAATTAAACAAACCCATTTGCATGAATTGTGCAAGGGTGATTACATTTTCATTTGGGGTTATTGCCTTATGCAGTTGTGCTATAATTTAGAACATTTTTAGCTATTTCTCATTAACCTCCCTTTTAATAACACCAACCGCAAGAAAAGAGCGAGCACTTACTTTAGACGATGGTCAGGCAATTTTTTTTTTCTGTTTTTGGTGGACCAGACTCTCAGACCAGGTTGACTAAGTGAGACTATCATTGAGCTCTATATGTGTCTGTTTACACCCACATAGGTCATTTTGACATTCTGAAAACTTTCCATAATTTGGTGTCCTCCGCTTCGAGCTGTGCTGGGGCTCTGGCAGATGAAAAGGCTTCACTCTGTACAGATGGTATGGTGCAAGCCGGATACATATTACAAGCCTGCTGGGGAATAGCTTTTCATTGAGGTGCAATGCACACATGGTCACAAATATTCTCTCTTGGTTTCTGTCTCTCTAACACACATGCTCACACGCTCATTCCAGGTAAAGTGTTTCTCCCTAGGCGTCTCACCACAGCAGAGTTGTCACATTACAGTATGATGAGATGAGGAAATGAGGGCTTATTCCTTTCATTAAGAGAGTGAAAGCTAGTAAAGAGAGAGAGAGGGAAGCAGATAGTGAGATGGGCTAAGAATTCTATCTATTTATATTCATGAGGGTCAGAGTCGGGGCTGTTTCTTAGGCAAATCAAATGGACCTTAATATTTAATGCCTTTAAGGTGCAACACAAGATTTTATTTTATTTTTTTTATAGCAGAGAAAGCAGCTCAAGGTTGGACAAAATAGATGCTTAGTTTATTGCTAAATATCTATGCATCCATCCGTCAGTCCATTCATCCATCTTTTCGTTGTTTTAAGTAAAAAAACAAAAAAAATGTATATATGGATATATAATAT